>JAKSZP010009379.1:0-151994 GCA_022478985.1 Massospora cicadina | reverse complement strand
GACTTCTCAGCCAAATTTGAGGCGTTTGTTACCACAAAAATCTGACCACCTCCAAGGTGAGAAGATTTTACTTGACGATGATAGGGTGAAAATTAACAAATCATTACCACACAAATCTGACCACCTCCAAGGTGAGAAGATTTTACTCGCTGGTGATTGGATACAATTTATCAAATCATTACCACATGGGTCAGTTTTGCCTCAAAATATTTATCTTTGATCTGATAGGCCAAAAGCCTATAGCTCCTAATTTGGATGACTCAGCTTTATAATACTTTAGCCTCAAATACCCAGGGTCCCAGGATTTGAACTAGTTTAAATAGGAAATACTAGTATTGAGAAAAGAACCTTTCTTGGTTTTGCCCCGCTTAAACGATAAAAAACATAAAAACTTTAACAAAGCGTTATTTATTACTTTTATTTAAGAACCAAATTTCTCACTTGATAAAAAATTTGTGGCATCTGTCGGTGGATCCCACAGCCCCAGTGAGTCCAGCAGAATAGATAAAAATAGTAATAAAAAACCGCAATTACCATTTCCCCAAAAATTTTGGCCTGGCAAGCGCGCTCCAACCAGTTTATCAATATGCCGCACTCCCAACCACTATCATTGGTGGAACATGGGGTGCATGTTTTCCTGGATATTCAGCAAATGGCGCTTTGGAAGATGTTTTGTAGAGATGTACACACACATTTCCCAAACAAGGTGTATGTCGCACCCCACTCCATGCCACATGGTGGCTGGATCTTATCTAAAAAAATAAGGAAGTGGCGGACAAAGCTTCAAAGGTGTGAGTAGTAGTGGAACTCCCAGATGGTAAACGGGTAGTACAAATGAAGCACACCTGCTGGACTAAATCAAGTCAAATTTTTGTGATTTTTGACTTCCTAACTACAACAGTCAAGTGCACCATGCTAGAGCACCACCTGAAGGCTGAGCTCGCCATATATGGAGAAATACAATCCTACAAAATGCAGAGCGTTACACTCATGCCAAAACTGTTCATGGGCAAAGCAATTGCTGTTTTCACCCCATCCATGGGGATAGTGAAGGATTTGACCCAAATCTCACACACTGCTTATGGCAAACTACAATGGGCGAATCACCCATCCATTCAGGGTCACTGTGGATAGCGCGCCTCCCATCTTCACTTTCTGTCACACTTTTGGCCACAAGGCACATACCTGCCCCACAAAGGAGGGCATTACCTATTAGGAAATTCTCTTGGATGCAATGTGCGGTGCAGAAGCCCACTATGAAGTGGCACTAAACACCAACCCAGCCTACCTGTGGGGAGCGCAAGGCTGCTACATTCTAGTAAAACCAGTGTCCCCACAATAGTGGAAGAAGGCCAAACAGGCCCGCAAGGCGGTGGCTAAGGAGGCGGCCAAGACTGCATCTGCAATCCTGCCAGTCAAGCTCCAGGAGTACATTGAGACTTTTGCGGTGGAAGCAGCTCGTGAATCCCTCAACCATTCAGATTGGGATGCCCAAGCTGAAAACCCAATGGGCGAATTGGTTTCACCTGACCAATGTTCCTAAGAATAGATTGGGACCAAGTCGCTCACTGATAATCATGCCAAAATTCCACCTCCAAGTGTTGGTTCAACGCAAATGCACACACTGCAAAAAACTCATCCCACAGTGGGGAAAAAACAGAAGGCAAAAGCTAACGCAAACCCCACTATTAAAGCTTCCCACTCTGACACATACTCCGTAGCAAAGAATACCTACACTGCAACACAGCGATGTTCTGAAAAAGAGAAGGCTGAAGGTCATGGGTGCCCTTCACCTTGCACCTAAGGTGTGGTGGGGGGAGCCTTTACTTTAGGGACGTTGAACATTGCTGGACTCAAGGCCTCACTATCCTGGGCTAGGAATTGAGTTTTTTACAAAATAATTTACCCGTGGACATCCTGCCATTCAGGAAACCCACTGTCCACTTGGTACTGAGGAATCATGGGAAACCATGCTCCTCCCTTCCCTCTCCTTTTGGTCTGTGCACTGTGGGGTGCTAGTTCGAGTGAACAGTAGTTTTACATTTACTTTATCAATGACATACCTAAACAGCCATGTCCTTGTTGTCACCATTTCGTGGGATGACAAAGTGCATGTTGTTGTTAACATTTATGCCCCAGCCTGTGCGCAAGAGCATTGGAATTTTTCTCATCAGTCAATTCCATTCCACTACCCCATGACCCATTTGTTGTTGGTGACGTGAACTGCTGTATGAACCCATCCACATACCGCTGGCCCTCATCGCTTACACCCCCACAGGGGCACGTTGAACTTCGCCTTCTCAAAGCCACCCTAAGGTTGTTTGATACTTTACTGTGCCATGCTCCGCTACTCATTAACATGTCGCACCCCCATGTACCCAACATCCAGTTAAGGTCCATGACCTGCATCAACATTATTCTCACGCTGTTGAAATTTTAAAATCAAATTTCCCACTTCACCATGACAAAAAATAATTTCTCAGACCACAGGATGGTATCAATTTCCTTCCATTTATCCAATCCAACGGCCCAAGTGCCAAAATGGTGCAAACTCCACCCAGCCAAAATTGCGTCACCAAGATTTTCTCATGGGTGGAATCCATGACCTTGGCTCTGGAGTTTGTCACACCATTATGTGCAGAGCAAATTTCCACCTGGTCAACCTTCAAGGCGAACACAATCTGCCAGACTCACCACCTCTCCTCCCACCGCTCACAGGCTGCCTCAGCAGTCATTTTGCGCACACTAGCAGAGTTTGACCACCTGGAGTCTAACGTCCCCACTGCAGGCTACATCCCAACTTGGGGTCGCAAGTGGGTGGAAGTGTCCGCCTGCCTCAACGCACTGGTGAGACAACACAAGCATCAGGTTTGTGTTCAATATTACAAAGCATATCACAGTTGGCGATACATGCTTACTTTCTTTTTTTGAAATTTTTTTGCACTGCGCCAGAGTTTGGCCTGCACACAGGTGCAAAGGCCAGACCACTCCACAAATATGCCAGCCAAAATGGCAATTGAAATACAAAATTATTTTTTATATTTTATTTTATCTGATAATTCCGCCAGCTGAAATGGAAACTTTTTAAAAGCGCACACATCTGCACCGTTTCCTGATTCCCAGAGTTAATAATTTGATTACTCAGGATAAACTCTGGTCCGCCATTCGTGTTGCACTGTATCAAAAATACCTAGGCCCAGACGGCATCCCTTATGAGTTCTATAAGAAGTATTTTAAAGTTCTTTCCTCCTTGCTGCTTGCCTCTCTGAACAAATGCCTTATAGAAACGCGCCTTCTACCTGGAGGCAAGAGGCCTTCAGATTATATTGTATAAGAAAGGGGATAAGCTGGAATTAGTCAACTGGCGCCCCATTTCTCTCACTAACACAGACACAAAATCTTTACTAAAATTATGGCTAACCGTCTAGGGGTTACTGGCTCTGCTCTCATTTCGCCTGAACAATTTTGTTTTATCCTCAAAAGGTCAATTTGGGACAATATACACACCGTAGCCAATGTATGTCAATCCACGGCTTCTGATGCACTTGAGTTTTTAGACCAGCAGAAGGCCTATGATAGAGTCAATTGGGAATACCTCAGAGCCTGCCTCCAGAAGTTCCTCCTCCCCCTTCACTTCATTAACTGGGTGATGTTGCTAATGGAATCTGCCACAATGGTTGTGGATGGCCCTGGCTTCCTCACAGATATAGTCCACCCTCAAAGGGGACTATGCTAAGGAGACCCTCTTAGCCCACTCTTTTAAAACTTCAGCCTTGACCCACTTCTTCGAAATGTGAATGCCCGCCTTACTGGGGTCCATGTGCAAGGCCAAGCCCCTGTTAAGATGTTGGCGTTTGCTGATGATTGTGTGGTTGGGGTGTCTAAAAATCATGATGCACGTGCGCTTGAAGATTAATCCAGGAATATTCCCGGGTAAGTAATGCAGCACTTAATGCCTTCAAAACCAAAATTAATATCTTTGGTCGGTATCAAGCCCGCTGGGACTCAGCGCCCTGTTTCCAATCTACCCAATCAGCTAGCGCACGCGCTTGCTTACCTTGCCAACCCACACCGCCCCACTTGTGCTCCCCTTTGTGCCAAGCCCCACCGGTGGCCCTTTCCGCCATTTGGGGGTGTGGCTGGAGGCAGGAGGGTACGCCTCAACACTGATGGAAAACCATATCCTAGATAACGTTACAAAACGCATAGCTTCCTTCAAAAACCATCAGACCTCCCTTACAGGAAGGGTAGTGCTAGCCAACTCTAAGCTCCTCTCTAAAGTTTGGTTTGGGGTCAAAGCCATCGCATTTTCACCTTGTTTCTTCAAGTCACTATACGCCCTACTGCAAGGGTGGCTTTGGTTAGGCCGCCCACCGCCAGTGCACCTGGATGTCATGTTTGGCCCTCGCCATAGTGGTGGTATGGGTCTTCTCAATTTTGAGGCCCATGCTGCCAAAATCCTTGGCACCTGGGTTACTGCCAATACTAACCCTACAATCTCGGCCCAGAACTGGTCCCGTGCGGCCTGCTCCAACTTCTCCTGCACCCTGGGCCTTACCAATCCTTCCAACCCCCACTCTATGTTGAAATATCTCTCCTCACATCCTTCTTCAGCGGGCTCACATGGGATGTCGCCCCACTTCAAAAGGATCCTCCTCTCCATGCAGAGCGCTGACTGGAGAATTTGCATCAGTGGGAACACTGCCCAGAGGGGTCGCCCTACTCCTCAGTTTACCTAGGAGGTACAAGGACTTCCTATTCTAAACGGATTGATACCCATGCGACTTCCTACCATGGCCAGGGTGGAATATTTGGACATGATGGACACCCCCTACCCCCTTGATACCCAGAAAGCCATTTGGA
This sequence comes from Massospora cicadina, assembly GCA_022478985.1. NCBI lineage: Eukaryota > Fungi > Entomophthoromycota > Entomophthoromycetes > Entomophthorales > Entomophthoraceae > Massospora > Massospora cicadina. The sequence continues at coordinate 147,131 of JAKSZP010009379.1, read as the reverse complement.
AGTACGCCCACCACCCTCTTCTGAAACCTCATATTTGTTCCCATGTGTGGCGCTGCTTGAGAAGGGTATACCATACAGTCAAACGCTCTAATTTTTTGCACTCATCCTGCATCATGTGTGTCCAGTATGGAAAGCTGGTTCACCACATGGAAGAGTTTCCTCCATCAAAACCGATATGGCATGATGTGCAACGTTTTTTTTGACAGTAACAGACACAGCCCTTCAGCCTGTCTAAGTACATGTTTGCTTTATCCATGGCTTCCCATCTTCCACCCTCCCTCCATGCCTTGGTAGTCACAATTGCTATGTGGACTATTCACACAATTGCCTTAGATGCTATCTCAGGCTCCATCCCCACCCTCTAGGAAGCTCTACGCTGGCTCCAGTCACACCTAGTGGACCACTTTCAAGCGTGGATTTTTGGGTACCTCCCACCCTATCACCTCCAGTTGGTCTCATCCTGGTTCCTGGTTTGGTTCATAATTTCAGACCTTTTCCTACATACGTTCTCAATAGTGGCGCAAGCCCCTGCACAGGTTACCCCTCCTTTCTCTTGGCGTTCCCGCTGGCAACAGGAGATAGTGATTGCTTCTCTGGGGTGCCCTCCTCTCACTGAAGTTTTTTGTTTTTAGTGTCTTATCAGAAGTGTCCATCCCCTGGTTGACCTTCCCCAAATAAAATTTAAAATTAAAATATAAAATCAAATCAAATCAAATCAAAAATTACCAACCACTTAAACAAAACCAATTAAACCTATTGGATTACACTAATACAAAAAATACTTGGTAAAGCCAAAGAACCTAAATAAATCATCAAAGCCTAACAATTACCTAATTAGACCAATTAAAACCATCAAATTGCCTAAAACATCAACCACTCAGCCAATCTTAATTATTAAATTAAACTACTAAACCATCAGCCATAAAGTCAAAACCAATTATTGAACATAAAAACAAAAATTAAAACTTCTAGATGCTTACCAAAACTATGAACCTATAAATTTACTAGATAATACCTAAAACTCATCCAAAATGATATGCAATTAACATTAGAATATCATATCATTTTTCAAATCATATGTATATTTATGTTAAATTTTATATTTTTTAAAAAACCCTATAAATTTTGAGAAAGAACATGACCAAAGATAATGCACTCAAGGATGTTGGAGGCAAAAAATGGGAAATTTGAATCAGAACTTCCTAACCAGGTGGATTTGGCAAAATACCTATCCAATAATGGTGTAGCAAACTGAGTTTGTCTTGATTGTTACATTTTGATCTGGTTTTGAATTTTCAGAATCTAAGTCAAATTGTTTTATTATAATATTTTTGGTTGTTTTTGGTTTAGGCGCTGGGTTGTGCCTTTCCCAGATTATTAATTAAGCTCATATGATTCTAATCAATCATTTGGATGAGGCCCCAAAGGACAGTCATTAAAAGGCACGCTTGCCAATTCCAAATCTCACTTTGAAATTTACCCTATATTACCCTCTGTGGAGCAAATCAATTGCTCTCCAGCCAAACTCTTCTCAGTGGGCCCTTTTATAACTCCTGAATGAAAAATACGGGTTGTTTCAGAGTTTGCATACATCACCTACATGTATTCATTTTGAGCCGTAGCTTTGATAAGCTTTTGCATGGTTGGGTTGGACAAACCACAAATAACTTTTTCACAACTAACTTGATGTAGGGACATTTCAGATCTGTCAGTGCACAAACCCTGCCACCTACTCAAAATTGCTCTACTTTGGCGCTGTTGGTGCGCCAAAGTACCATTTATTTTATGGCAGTTGTAACTGAAATTTTCCTAATTTTACATGGTGGAGGGGGAGGGGGTTGGGTGCCTCATCAGCTGCTGAAATCTTGCAGATACATGTCATGGAAGAGAGCAATACAGTGAGGGCTTACATGTGTTGCGCATGAGTTTATTGTATGTTGGGTTTTCAGGGATCATCATGACAATGATTTTTCAAATTTAAAATTTGGATATGGTTGTGTTCCACATGGATGTGGACATCTGAGAGGGAGGCAAAGGTGGCGAGACTTGAGTGCATTACCTTTGATTTTGGGTTGAATTTTTCTGCTGTAGCAATGGAGCAGACTGCAATGGTCACTCACATGTGAAGTGTGATAATTTTGCACTTTGAGATGGCAGGGAAGCAAGGTGGGAAGGTGGTAGGGACAAACCATTGGTTAATAAGGTGGTAGATCTTGAGACCACCTTGCAGAATGTGAAATAATTGAGTGAAGCTACCGCTATAAACAAGGTGTAGCTACTTTAGTATAGGTATGGGGTGGCACATAGCTTTGGTACATAAAGGAAAGGAGAGAATAAAAATACCCTACCTTATTACCCTTTTCAAAATTTATACAGTACTACTAACTGTTTGCCAAACCCGAAAACCCTATTGTATCAACCTAAAAAGCCGGCTGCTTTTAAAAACCATTTAAGCTATCAAATCATCTAATCACTTACTATTTACTAAAATGATTAACTTGATAATTAGCCAAATTACCACCAATACCTTGTTAAAACAGAATAAAGCTATTAAAATAACCAGTTGTCAAATTGCTCAGTCATAAAAATGTACTAATTACCATTAAAAAGATATAGGATTTTCATTTATTAAATATATTACCTTTTTTTAATATAAAAAATTGAGGCTCTCTATCCAATTATAGTAACTTTCTGAGAAAAAATTATATAGATTAAAAAGTAATCTTGATAGCCTTCTATAATTTCACTCTGATGTCCTCAGATTCCCTGTTGGCTGCCCCAGTGTGGGGCAGCATTGAAACTCCCCTACTATTCTCTGTCTGACGGGAAAATGCGCTCAGACTGGCTTGCCCAGTCATTCCAAACCCCTGGGACGATTAATTCCTCTCAAGGATCTCAACGCCCACCTCACTCAAACCCAAGTGGTGCCCTGTTGCCCCCTGGTGCTCCTTGAGAGCAAAATGCATTCAGCCTTAGGGTCAAATATGGGAAACTTTTCCCCTACCATGACCAAGCCAATATAAAGATAGCTCTGGCGGTGATGAATCCCACCACTTTTATTGAATTACATCCCTATAAAGGGCATTTCGATCTCAGATTCACTTATGAAGCTGATTCCACCACTGCAGCAATTGTGCCCCTGGTTTTCCAGTGTACCCCTCTCCTAACAATTTGAAACCAGCTCCCAGAGGACACCACTTTAATGGTTCAATTCTCTGGTTTTCCCACACACCTTCCCCCTGAGGTGCTCCACCAAGAGCTGATGGAAGGTTTGGCAGCCTATGGCTCCAACCCCATCTTTTAATTTGTGGTCCCAAATGGGGCCACACGCCTCACTGAGCATTGGGCGTATGCCACTATCAGCCCAGAATCAAAAAAATTTCCCTTAGATTCCCCCTCATGCCATTATCCCCTCTTCCCCTGACCATCCATTTTGGGCCCGCTTCAAGGGAGGAAAAACATTCTGTCCATCCTGTTTCAAGTTGGACCACTCAAAACACAAGTGCCCATCCCTAGCTGCTTCCAATGGCGCTGATTTCTCATCCAACAGCCTCCAATATGCCACTCACCTCGCGCCAGCTTTGGTATGTGGTACAATCCTACCTCCCCCTCCCCTATAGCCTGATGCTGCAGCTGCACCTGCAGCCACCAATCAGCTTCCTCCTCACCACAGTGTCACGCATGAATCTTCCAATCAAGTGCAGTATTGGACCTCAGTCTGATCCCATAATTCCTCCAACGAATCAACCAAACATCAACCATATGCCGATTCCCCAATTCAATTCAGCCAGAACTCATGGGAGTTATTATCTGAAATTGACTAATCAGGTAATTTCATAGAAAAATCATCTCCAAAAATTGAGCAGTTCTGTAACGCAGAATGGGATGCCAAATTCCTCCCTCATTTAAATGACCCACAGCCAAATGCTGAATCATTCTACAGTGACCACCAGCTTTCAGTAGAAGAAGCTGCAACACCAGATTGTCATCTCCTCTGCAAAGCTGCTGCCAAATTAGTGGCAATGCTCACAGGAGGCATTACACCTCCCGTTATCCCCGTAAATCTCACCCAAAAAGTATGATTAATATGATTCAATTGCACAAAAATGTCAATGATGGTATTCAGATTGTGGAAACCGTAGCACGGAATCCTAAAGCTAAGATTACCTGAACCAATATTGCCACATATATTAAATTACCAGACGCCTGCATTAAAGACAAAAAAGCTTTAGCTGAATATATCACAGCCATTTTTGTAGTTGACAATTTCTCAGAAATACCATTCATTAGTGATATTTAACCACATACCGCCAATGCCCCAACGCCCTTGCTATCTGCTTTAACACATACCCTACTCTGGGACGAGGAAAGTGCTGCTGAAGATGAGACCCCTGATCTCCCCTCCCCTTCTGCCATGGAGGGATAAGAAGACTCCGCTGCCCATCTGGTTGGTCATTTTGTTCGGTGTGTTTCATTCAATCCATTAATTTGGGTATTTTGATTTGAATTATTTAGTTACTTTATTTTAAGTTTTAGTTTTAGTTCAGTTTTGTCCATCCACTGGTCAGCTTACCTCATTTAAATAAAAAACTATGAAAAAATTGGAACCTCTTTCTTTCCGCTCAGAATAACATTTGAGCAATTTTAATAAAAAATTATATGATATATAAACCTACACCTACCACCTACCTCCTCAATTGATCCCCAATGACCTCAGATTCACCACTGGATGCTCCCATGTGGGGCAGCGGCAAAAACCATCCAGCATTTTCTGTTTGATGGGAAAATGCGCTCAGACCAGTTTTTCAAGTCCTAACAAATCCTCAGGTTGGTTCGTTCCACCCAAGGATCTCAAAATCCACCTTGCACATGACCAGGCCGTGCCTTGCGCCCACTCATTCCCTCCCAATCCCAGCTGTGTTTTGGCCTTAGGGTCAAATATGGGAAGTTGTTACCATACACAGAGAAAGTCATAATTGACATGGTCCAGGCAGTGATGCTGCTGGCCAGATTTATCAATTTCTGCCCCTATAAGGGGTATTTTGTTCTTGGTTTCACCTGTGAAGCGGACATCACCACTGAAGTCACTGTATCCCTGGTTTTTAAGGGCACCCCTATCCTCACAATGCATACTCAGCTCCCCACCAACACTGCTTTAGTGGTTCAGTTCATGGGGTTTCCCACTCACCTTTCCCCCATGGTGCTCCATCAGGAGCTGATGGAAAGCTTGGCCTCATACAGCTCCAACACCATCCTTCAGTTTGTGGTCCCCAATGGGGCCACTCGCCTCACTGGGCCTCAAGCATTCACTACAATTAGCCCAAATTTCAACAAATTTGCTGGGTCAATTCCCCCACGCCATCATTCCTTCTGCACCTGACCACCCGTTCTGGGCCCATGTTGAGGGCGGGCAGACTATCTGTCTGTCCAGCTTCAATTTGTATCTTTTGAAGCATAAATGCCCATATCTTGCTGCATCTGCAAGACCTGCGTTGCCTCCATCTGACCCCCAATATGCCACACACCCCAAAGCCTTTCTGGTATGGGTACAATCCTTCCCACCTCCCCCAAAACCTGCAGCTGAAGCAGTACCCAAAATTGCCAATCAGGCCCCTCCTCAGTCCAATGCCACATGTGCTTCAACCAATAAGGAGCCAGCTTGGATAATGGTTCAGTCCCATATTATTCCCCAATCAACAGCCACAGCCAATAAATTCACCAATTATGATTTCCAATACAATTTGAACCTATGGACCACATTGGATAAAACTGATGAAGTGAAGAATGTTATGATGATTTGGAAGTCCACATCCAAGAATTTATCCAGGTACCCACCCCATTCAGTTCCCTTGGCGTTTTTATGGCCCCTACTAAATGCCAATGTGTTCCATCCTATCCACTAGCTTGCCAAAGCAACAGCTGCACACCCAGATATTAGTGACATCTGTGAAGGTGCTGACAGATCAGTGGCGATGCTAGCCAAGGGTGTCCCTCCTCCCATTATTTCCCTGACCCTGTCCCCCACAGGGCAGACGTGACATCCCAAACCTCCACAAACAAACAGCTGCCGCCATCAAGAAAGTGTTTGTTGCTTTGCAGGACAAGCCAAAAGTCACCAATGCCACTGCCACTTTGTTATCCCAGCTTCCTTTCATCCATATTCACATGTAACAATGCTTATTTCAGTAAATAGGTGCAATTTTTGCTACATTTAATTACCACAACAAATGATCATTAATGCTCTCCAACCACATGTCACTGACAACCTTACACCATTACTCGACACCTTGACCCACGCTCTTACCTATAAGGAGGAATCTAATGCCAAGGATGAGCCCCCTGATCCCCCTTCCCTTTCCACCATGGTTGGATAAGCAGATCACCGCTGTACCACCCAGTTAGTTGTGATCTCGTTTTTTTGTGTTTTTCTCGCTCATTTTGGGCATTCAACTCATTATGTTGGGTAGATCTGTTCATTTTGCAATTTTTTGCTCTTTGAGCTTCAGAAATGTCCATTCCCTGGTTGACGTACCTCAAATAAATTCATAGATACTATGAAAAGTTGAAGTTTTTTTCTCTCGTTGCAATCACAATTGCAACAAATTCAAAACTAGGTAAGTTTGATAATCTCTTTGAGTAGATTAGTGTGCACCCAATTTTGGGTAGCAGTTGGGCTATCAAAATAAAGGGCATAGGATTAGGATTTACACTGTCCAAAGTTTTTAAATGCCCCAGCAACACTTGTGGTCTAGATAAAAATAAGAAACTAGCAGTGAGTATTTTTCTGAAGTTTTATCCTGGAGAGAAAAATGCAACCTGTTCATCAAAACTCTTCATTCCCAGCCCTTGTCATCAGTGAAGCACAGGGTTTGAGTTTTACTGGATATTAACCAAAAGTCACTTTGTGAAAAGTTCTGTGGAGATATGCACAAGCACTTCCCAGGCTCATTATATGTTGCACCACACTTTATAACCTGCAGTTGGTTGGATCTCAGGTTTTAAACTAAAAAACAGTGGAAAAAGATGAACTGGTGCAAGTGGTGGTAGACCTCCCAGATGGTCAATGGATGTTGAGATGAAGTGCACTCAGGTGGACCAAATCAACCCAAATTTTTGTTACCTTTGACTTTACCCCACAACGATAAAGTGCACAGTGCTGGAGCACTACCTCATGGTTGGGCTTACTAGCTATGGGGAACTTCACTCTTTCGAAATGCAATGCTTTATGCTTATGCCAGAACTGTGCATGGGAAAAGCAATTACAGTGATCACCCCAACCATGGTCATCGCAAATGACTTTACCCAAATCCCACACTGCAGTTTTGAATATTTACAGGCAGGAAGCCCGCCCATTTCACATCACGGTGGATAGTGCCCCCTATCTGCACCTTTTGTCACACTTTTGGTCATAAGGCGCACACATACCATTCCATATAGGGCATCACTCAAAAAGAAACCCTCCACGATGCAATGAGAAGTGCAGACTCACATTATGAGCCTACCGTTGACACTGGCACCGCTTTTCATGGAGCGCGCAGGGGTGTTACATTCAGGGTAAACCTGTGTCCCCACAGGAGCGTAAGAAGGCCAAACAGGTTCATATAGCAGTGGCCAAGGCCGCGGCTATGGCTGCATCTGTGATTCCGCCTGCCAGACCCAGAACGACATTGAGTCATTCACAGCTGAGGTGGCTCAAGAATCAGCTCACCAGTCAGATTGGGCAATTAACCTGCGGACCAGATGGATGAATCAGATTTCCCCAACCAAAATTATTAAGCACCAAATGTAACCAATTCTTCCATCCACTTCCCTCTCAAGTTTTTCTTGACCTCCATTGATTCACCACAGGTACACAGCAACGTGAAAACTCAAAAAAATCATCTAAAAAAATCCAACAAAACCCTCGCAAAGGTGATCCTTAAGAATAATTACACTTTGCTGGTGACCCATGTGCAAGAACAAAATGCTGCTGAGAAAGCTTGTAAAGCAGCACAGGAAGGGCAAGGGGGCCCTTCCCATTGCACCTAAGGTGCAATGAGGGGAGCCTCCACAATAGGGACGTTGGACATTGCTGGACTCAAGACCTCACCATCCCAGGATAGGAAACTGAGTTTTACTAAATAATTTACCTGTGGACATCCTGGACACTCAGGAAACCCACTGTCCACATGGTGCTGAGGAGACATGGGCAAAATGCTCCTCCCCTCCCTTTCTTTTTTGTCACTGCACTGTGGGGTGTTTATGCATGCGACCCATAGTTTTAAATATATCTCTAGAAATTTGTACCTCGATTGATGTGAGCTTGTATTGTCCTTTTCATGGGACAATGAAATGCACACTATCAGTAATATGTATGCCCCAACCTGTGTGTGGGCTCACCTGGAATTCCTCTCAGCCATAAATTCCCTCCAACTACCTCCTGATCCATTTGTGGTGGGCGACCTGAACTGCTGGGCCAACCCAGCCACTGACTGCTGCCCTTTAACACCTGCCCTCTGCAGGGGCACATCAAAATACGCATTCTAAAAGCCACTTTAAGTCTTTTTGATAGTATCCCCAAACATGCACCACTGCTCCCCAACATGTCCCACCCCCATGTGCACAATGGTCAGCTGAGGTCTATGTCTTACATTGACTTTATTCTTACCCCGTTGAGCTTTTGGTCCCATAACGCACACTTTACAACAATAAAAATTGATTTTTCCAACCACAAGTTGGTGCCAATTTCCTTCACTTTTTAAGCCCAGCGGCACAGGCGCCAAAGTGTTGCAAACTTTATCCATCCAAGGTCATGTCACCAGGTTTTCCTCATGGATGGGCACCAAAACTTTGGCACTGTAGTTTGCCACACCATTCTGTGCGGACCCACTTACTACCTGGCCAACCTTCAAAGTGAACACCATCCATCAGGCATGCCACCTCTCATTGCATCGGTCCCATGTTGCCTCAGTAATAATTATGCACACACTTGAAGAAGTAGACCTCCTGGAGTCTAATGTCCCTGATGCAGGCTACAGTCCAGCTTGGGGTCGCAAGTGGGAAGAAGTGTCTGCTCGTCTCAACACACTAGTAAAACAACACAAACATTGCGTTTTTGTACAGTTCAAGGCAAAACATATAATGGCAGGTGACATATGCTCCGCTTATTTTTTCCAAAAACTCTTCACAATGTGACAGAGCTTGGCCTGCACACAGGTGAGCTACTGAACTATTCTGTCGCATAAACTCCATCTGAAGTGGCAATTAAAGCTAAAAACTTTTACTCTGAGTTGTATAAGTCCATACCAGCTGAACAGGCTAAAGTTGAAGAGTTTCTTAAAAGCGCACATATCCACACCATTTCCTGTTAGCTGGAGTTGATGAAATTAAAATTTATAAGACAAACTCTGGTATGCCGTTCATAGTGCATCTCACAGGAAATGGCCATATTCAGATGGGTTTCCATATGAGTTCTATAAGGAATATTTTTTTACCCGAGGTAAGCTGACCAGGGGACAAACATTACTGAAACTCAAAACCTAAAATAAATCCTTAATAAAATAAAACAAATGAGCCGCATAAAATGGGTTGATAACACATATCATGAACTCAGCCTAACAGGTAGGACAGCAGGAACCACTTATTCCATTATGGCAGAAGGAGAGGGGGATCAGGGGGCTCATCCTCAGTCTCTACTTCATCCCAAAGCAGAGCATTGGCTACGGTGGAGAGAAGGGGCGTTGGGGCATCAGCAGGATGTGGAGGTATATTTTCAATGATTGGGGTGATAGGAATGCAGCTTTTATATATAAGAGTTCTGACGTAATTTTCCAAAGCTAGTTCAGCTTTCATGAATGCATTAGTTAGTTTTTTGAAAATGGCGATATTGGTGTGGTTAATCTTTGATATGGGATTCCGTGCTATCTCTGCCTTGTGCTGGATGGAATTGTTGGCTTCTTTGTGGGCTTTGATCAATATATTTTTTGTACTTTATTGACTTTGGAGGGAATATTGGGAGGAAGGATTCCTCCTGAAAGCATCACCACTAATTTGGTAGCAGCTTTGTGGAAAGGGCAACAATCTGTCTTAGTCATTGATTCAACAGCCAGATGGAGGTCGCTGCGGAACGTTTTGGCATTTTGCTTGGGGGCATATAAGTGAGGGGGTATTTCATCATCTTTGTCAATATACAAAAGCTGCTTGATTTTTATATTGAGGTCCTCAATTAAATTCCCAGATTCAATGATTTCAGCAAATAGATCCCAAGGATTTTAGTTAATTAATTGGGAGTCAGCATATTCCTGAGATTTAGTTGGTTTATTGGAGGATGCATGGGATCAAACTGGGGTCTAATCTTGCGCTTGATTGGGTGGAGCTTTTGTGGCATTAGGGCGAGGATGAGGTTTCTTGGTGGCTGTTGGCACAGCTGCAGCTACAGGCTTTTGGGGAGGACGAGGTAGGATTGTACCACATACTAAAGCTGGCGCGAGGTAGGTGGCAGATAGGAGGCCGTTGGATGAGAAATCAGCTCATTGGAAGCAGCTATGGATGGGCACTTGTGTTTCAAGTGGTCCAACTTGAAATAGGTTGGACAGATTGTCTGTTCTCCCTTGACGTGGTCCCAGAATGGATGGTCAGTGGCAGAGAGGATAATGATGCGAGGGGAATTAACAGGGCAATTTTATTTGAGTCAGGGCTGATTTTGGCATATGCCTGAGGCCCAGCGAGGCGTGTGGCCCCATTTGGGACCACAACTTGCAAGATGAGGTTGGAGCCATAGGCTTCTGAACCTTCCATCAGCTCCTGGTGGGGCACTTCAGGGGGAAGGTGGGTGGGCAAACCAGCAAACTGAACCATCAAAGTGGTATCTGCTGGGAGCCAGGTTTGAATTGTTAGGAGAGGGGTACACTGGAAAACCAGGGGCACAATTGCTGCAGTGGTGGCATCAGCTTCACATGTAAAGATGAGAACGAGATATACCTTATATGGGTGGAAGTCAATGAAACTGGCGGGATGCATCACCGCCAGAGCCATTTTTATATTGGCTTGGTCATGGTAGGGGAAAAGTTTCCCATATTTGACCCTAAAGCCAAAATGCATGTTGCTCTAGGGAGCAGCAGGGCGCCACTTGGGTTTGAGTGAGGCGGTAATCAAGATCCTTTGGAGAAATGAATCATCTCAGGGGTTTGGTATGATTGGGCAAGCCAGTTCAAGCACGTTTTCCTGTCAGATGGAAAGTGGTGGGTGTAGTTTCGCCACTGCCCCACACTGGGGCAGCATTGGGGAATCCGAGGACATCATAGTGAAACTATGGTGGGTGATCAAGTTTACTTTTTATCCATATGTTTTACTCAGAAAGTTATGCCAAGCGGAAAGAGAAAAAGAATATTTTTATTACTTCTCCTCTTTGTTGCTAGCCTCAATGAACCAATGTCTGTTAGAATCACGCCTACTTCCTGAGTGCTAGGAGGCGTACACAATAACATTTTATAAAAAAGGGGATAAGCTGGACTTGGCCAACTGGCGCCCCATATCACTTACTAACACAGATACTAAATTTTTTTTACTAAAATTATGGCCAACCACCTAGGTGAAGTTGCCTCCGATTTAATCTCCTCTGAGCAATTCAATTTATTCCCAAGAGGTCTATATGGGACAACAACCACACTGTAGCCAACGTCTGACAAAATACAGCTACTAGGGAACTAGTTTTCTTAGACCATCAGAAGGCTTATAATAGGGTCAACTAGGATTATCTCAAAGCCTGACTCACAAGCTCTACCTTCCCATCTGTCATGTCTTGATGATGAAATATTAATGGGGACTAATACCAAGGATAAAGCTGCATGTCAGGAGGCCAATAGGGTGAATTTGGCAGGCCTCCCTGACCACAAACATACTTTGGACCAACGGTGGGTTAAGGTGAGGTATGCCCAGGTTGGTCCTGGGGATTTAAGAGTTCAGCCCTGCATAACAGCTGGTGCGTTAAAACGAACCAGCTTTGCAATTAAAAACAATTGTTCAATTTGAATTATTGGTGAATGGGGTCACGAAACCAGTTCAGTCTTTAAATTTTCCAGTTCAGTTCAGCCTTGCCTACAATCAATAACATGAGTTCAGTCAATTACCAAGTATAGTACACTGCACAATGAAAGCGTCCACTTATTGAAGCACCTCAGCTTAGCACCACTTCCATCAATCTATTAATCCCCTGAGTTTCATTAAATTTGTTTTCATTAGACCAATCACTCCCATTAGTTGACTTCCCCAATAATAAAGAACCCTTTGTTAGTATACATTTCTATATTAATTATCTTGGATGAACCTGTGTGCAAACCTCTTTGAGGAAGCCTCTTCAACATTAGCTATTAAACTTTAGCATCTGTAACTCTCTCCTATTGTGCACCGTTAGGCTGCCCAGGTTCCCTCCAACCTGTGCCACACTATGCATTCCTGCTCAGAGCGCTGCTTGGGTATGAACCCCACATTTGGGTTCACTCCAGCCTGACTGTTATTTTGGTTTTGGTCCTTCTATCCACTGTTAACCATCCTCACCCTAAGTTTTTATAGCTCAAGCACCCTCTGCGGGCCTCTACTAACTCTAATACTGATGACTAGTTCTCTGGCGTTGGATCTGTGCACCATGCACCACCCCGCTGGGAACAGGAGAGTTATAGATACTCTCCTTACGTTAGTCAACCAACCACTTTACTTTAAGTGCACAAACTTTTCCATGTGGGACTTTCATGAAGTTTAAACAGTAAGCACCAGCTGTTGGTTATTGCCGCAGTGGGGCTCACCACTGTTTCTCTTTTTCCCAAAGGTTGGAGCATTTCAGCGTTATGCTTGCTACCTCCAACTGGAAAGTAACCCACCCTTCTTGCCTGTACCCAGTGGATATAGATGCTTCATGATTTGAGAATTGTGATTCCTCAACTTTCCACCAAAATTCACAAAAATGATACAATAAAATTGTTTTTTCTTTAAAAACCATATTCAAATGGTTCAGGTGGGATCATCAATGAAGGTCTTGGTGGTGATGGCCCTGGATAACAGTGCAAAACCCGTCGCTGAAATTGGTATGGTGTCAATTTTTTGGCTCAAAACGCGTTTTATAATGACGTTTCCATATATACTACCAATAAATATATCTTCCCTTATGGCTCAAATATGGACCCCATTTCAGCGTATCAAATCACCCCAAAGGACCCACGCTTGACCACAATCATGATCAGCGGAACCCAGGAGGTGAGAAGATGTTAAATTACAATATAAAAACGTTTATGCAGTTCCTTTAGATATGGTGGGATATGTGACCTTAGTAGTATGAGTGGCCAAATATCCCTCTCCATTCTATAATTCAAAAACATACCTTGGGGTAGCTAAACCATGAAGAAGAGTTATATGGTGAAGTGTTGGATTTTTCTGATATAAATAAAAATTATTCGTGATATTTTTGTTAACTGCTACCCTTTCATCCCCTTCAGGTAAAATCAGCACTAATTTTTTGGTGGATACTGGAGCCTCTGAGAATTTTATGGACCAGGACCTAGCCAAATACCTTGAGCTTAGTTACTTGCCAGGTGGTATGGTTAGGGGAGGGGACTCTTAAGGTATTTCCACCCTGAAGGTACTAGGGTTAGAGGATTATCAAGTGGGCAAGTTTCTTTTGATGAACAATTTCCAAGAAATTAAAAACCTCCTGTACCCCATATTTTTGGGGTAGAGTGGTAGCGAAAGTTTGACGTCAGGACCAACTTGAGAGACAATACCCTGTCCTTAACATTAAAAGATTGCCGTATATTATTTTTCCCTTGTCTGAGGCTAATTTTCAGGGCGATCTGCCACACTGGACCAATACCCACACTCTCAGTCTCGCTCCATTGTTGAAGCCATTACTGGAGGTACCTTTACCTTCCTGTTTGATGGGTCTGGAATCTTTGTTTGATGCAGCTTCAGCCAATGTATTACCTGATCATAAAGAGTTTAATTGTGAGTTCAAGCTCACTGTTGATCTAGTGCGTATATCTTCCCTGATTAACCTGATGACTATATGGGAGGAAGCAGCATTAGATGTGTGGGTTAAGGAGCAGTTATCCAAAGGCGTTATTCTCAGCGCACCTCACCAGTATGCTCCACACTCCTCTAGGTGGAGAAAGCTGATGGTACTTCACGCCCATGCATGGATTATGGGAACCTAAACAATGTCACTGTACCAGATTTACATCCCATCCCTGTGGATTCACAGATTGCACGTTATGTGGAGAAGGAGAAAGTTTCTTCCAAACTAGATTGCCTAAACGCATTTAATCAGATCCAGATTAAGAAAGGCCAGGTGTGGCTACCACATTTCTTACAGAAAAAGGATTTTCTATTTTGGGTCATGCCCTTTGGTTTTAGGAATGCCCCTGCTATCTTCCAACGCCGTACTGATGTAGCTTTGGTTGACCTGCTGGGGGTATTCATGGTTGCCTACATGGATGAAATTCTGGTGTTTTCCCCTGATCATGAGTCCCATACAATACACCTTCAGCAAGTGGTGGAGAGGTTAAAGGCAGCCAACCTTACGCTGAAGATCATTAAGTGTGAACTCTTCAAGTCCCAAATCACCTTTCTGGGCAACGTCATGTTTGACCAAAGGCACACGATAACTCCAGACAAGGAGAAGGTAATTTGTGGGTAGCCCACCCCAACTTTGATCAAGGAATTGAGGAGTTTTTAGTGACGTGTACGTTTTCAAGAAGTTCACACCAAATCTTTCTTAAGTGGCAGCTACATTATATAAGTTAAGCTGGTCAAAAGTGCTCCAGTGGTCCCCCGTTTTGGAGGATGCTTTTCAAGCAGTAAATTGCACCCTGTTGTCCACGTCCATCCTTCGCAATGTAGATCATGAAAAGAATATCATTGTGTCTAATGTTGCCTCCAACTTCGCCATTATGGCTGCCTTATTACAAGTGGGTGAAGTTGGAATAGAGCATCCAGTAGGATTTTTTTCTAGGAAGATGTCTCTGCCTGAGTTAAGTTACGCCATTTACAACATAAAGTTACTAGCAGTGGTGGAGGCGTTGACTTATTGGCGCCATCACCTGCATGGCTCTTACCAACCTTTTCGCATATGTAAAGATCACCATGCTTTACTTTATTACCGCACACCTCATGTCTTGACCCCACGGCAAACTTATTGGCATAAAACCCTTGCCCAATTTTCATTTTCTTAAGAGTTTACTAAGGGCAAGGAGAATGGTTTGGCGGATGCTTTGAGTCGCAACCCTGCATCAGCTCATGATCTGAAGGAGATAGAGGTGCACAATACCCAGTTTATGATTCTACTGGGTAAGATTATGTCTCAACCTCCCTCTTCCTTGGCCCACAGGCCAGCTCTCTCCTCAGGAAAATTTGGTCGAATACAGTATGTTCAAAAGGTAGTCCTTTCTCAGCCTTTATCAGCCAAATATACTATGGTCCTTGCTAAGAGTGCGTTGAATCAGAAGGACACCACCAGAGGTTATCATGTGAAGAATGAGATAGTGTGGTTTCAGGGGCGCCTATAGGTTCCCGCTGGACCACTTCACCTGGAAATCATCTGGGAACATCATGATGGAATCACCGTTGGTCATCCTGGGAAGGAAAAAAACTCTGGAGCTAAACCGCTGCAATTACAATTGGAAGGGGTTACCCGCTCAGGTGGCAGGTATTGTAAGGAGTACCTGATCTGAAACCAAATGAAAAATTAAATTGACAACCACTAGTGGGGTTGTTGGTACCAGTTCAAAAGGCTGAAGGGCCTTGGACTTCCCTATTGGTGGATTTCATTGTGGAATTACCTGTCTTTGATGGTTATGATGCCATAATGGTAGGTTTGGACAGATTTACAAAGTTCAACCACTTTATTCCTTGCAGAACTTCAGTAACCGCGGCTGAAATGGCTAGACTCTTCTTCACTCATGTGTTTGCGCTTCACGGGGTCCCTCAAGAAATATTTAACGATTGTGGACCCCAGTTTAGCTTTATTTTTTGTAAAGAGTAGTGTAAGACTCTTCAGATTTTCCCCTGCCGTTCTCATGCCTATCACTCTGTCAGATGGGAAGAATGAACGAGTGAACCAGTGCTGGAACAGTTTCTGTGGTGTTACAACGCTGCAGATCAATCAGATTGGGTTTCTCACCTTCCTATGGTCCAGTTTAGCTATGACAACGCGTTACATGCATTTATCCGTTGTTCCCCATTTTTTGCCAACCATGAATCTAACCCCGCCTTCAACATAAAGCCCAGTTTTGGATCAAAAGTTGAATTGGTGGTAGACTTTTTTAAAACTATCAAGAAAGTACATCATGGGGTCTCATAAGTATAGAGTCAGCAATGCAAGTTTATAAGGAGAACGGTGATGGAAAAAGATGAGAGGGTCCAGCGTACAAAGAAGGGGATCTCGTGATGTTTGATGCTCAAAACATCCCTATCAAGCAGCCATACAAAAAGCTGGGACCAAAGAGGATTAAGCATTACCGCGTTGTCAGAAAAGTGGGCCATACATCCTACCAGTTTTTATCTTTCCTCTTTATTTCAGCTCTTTTTAGTCTTTTCTAAAAATAATTGACGTTGTTTGAAAATTTCCCACCTGAGACTTTGGAGTCTTATCTTACGGGTGGGTCACCAAAGTGGGAAGTGGAGGAGATAGTAGCCTCCAACCTAGTAAAAAAAGGCTTGAGTACATGATGTCCTAGAAGGGATTTGATGATGCTGAAAAAAGCTGGGTACCAGCGCATGACTGCGCACATGCCTAAGACCTGATAGACGTTTTCCACTAGCATTTCTTCAGGCCACTGGACCTCAGTCAAAGCAAACCGTTGCCTCTATTAAGTTGACCCCAGCCCACAAGAACTTTTCCTTGGCGCAAGCCCCTGGAAGGGGTGGAGCCCCAAAAAATGAGAGGGTAATGTTATGTCTTGAGGATGACATAATAATGGGGACCAAGATTAAGAATAAAGCTGCATGTCGGGAGGCCAAAAGGGTGAAGTTGGCAGGCCTCCCTGACCTCAAAGGTACCTTGGAGCAAAGCTAGGTTAAGGCAAGGTATGCCTGGTTGGTCCCGGGGATGTAAGAGAGGCTCATCCCTGAATAACAGCAGGTGAATTAAAATGAACCAGCTTTGTGATTAAGAACAACAGTTCACTTAAATTTCTAGTTAAATGGGGTCTCAGAGCTTGTTTAGTTTTTTGAAATTTCCAGCTTGGGTCAGCCTTGCCTACAATTGATAACCTGAGTTTGGTCAATTACCAAATATAGTAAACTTCCAGATGGAAGCATGCACTTATTGATGCACCTCAGCTTAGCACCATTTCCATAGATCTATTATTCCCCTGAGTTTCCTTAAATTTGTTTTCATTAGACCAATCACTCCCATTAGTTGACTTCCCCAATAATAAAGAACCCTTTGTTAGTATACATTTTATATTAATTATCTTGGATGAACCTGTGTGCAAACCTCTTTGAGGAGGTCTCTTCAACATTAACTATTTAACTTTAGCAGCTGTAACTCTCTCCTATTGTGCACAGTTGGGCCACCCAGGTTCCCTCTAACCTGTGCCACACTATGCACTCCTGCTCAGAGCGCTGCTTGGGTATGGACACCACATTTGGGTTCACTCCAGCCTGACTGTTATTTTGGTTTTGGTTCTTATATTCAATGTTAATTATCCTCTACCTAAGTTATTACAGCTCAAGCATCTTCTGCAGGGATCTACTAACTTTATTACTGACGACTAGTTCATTGGCGTTGGGTCTGTACACTATGAACCACCCCAATGGGAACAGGAGAGTTATATACACTCTCCTTACACCATCGGTTATTAATTGGGTGATGTTGCTTATGGAATATGCCACAATGGCTGTGCGTGGACCTGGCTTCCTCATGATTTGGTTCACCCTCAAAAGGGCCTCCACCAAGGGGACCTTTTAAGCCCACTCTTGTACTTCTTCAGCCTCAACCCACTTTTACACAATGTAAGTGCCTGCCTTACTGATGTCCATGTGCAAGGACAAGCACTAGTTAAGATGATGGCATTTGCTGATGATTGTGTTGTTGGGGTGCTTAACAACCAAGATGCACACGCGCTAGAGGCTACTATCCAGGATTACTCCATGGTCATTAACGCTGCACTTAACGCCTCCAAAACTGAAATCATTTTTTAGCCATTACCAAGCCCGCTGGTCACCAGCACCCCCTTACCTTCTTGCTTCAGCAGCTAGCTCACAGGTTTTCTTGCCCCACCCACCCCATACTTCCCCACTTATGCTCCCTTTTGTGCCAAGGCCCACTGTTGGTCCAGTATGCAATCTGGGGTTGTGGATGGAGGTGGGAGGGTATTCCTCATTGGTGATAGAGCACCATATCCTAGACAATGTCACAAAGTGCGTCACTTCCCTCAGAGCCCACCAGACTACCCTCCCAGGCCAGGTTGTGCTTGACAACTCTATGCTCCTTTCCAAAGTCTGATTTGTGGCCCATGCCATCGCCTTTTCCCCCTCTTTCTTCATCTCTTTATATTCCATCCTACAAGTGTGGCTTTGGTTAGGTCTCATACCGCCAGTGCATCTGGATGTCATGTTTGGCCCTTGTCATAGTGGTATTATGGTCCTGCTCAACTTTGAGGCCCATTGTAAGTCCCAAGGAACATTACCTGTGCGTAGAGAGGGCCCTTTTCCCATTTCCAAGTAAGAAGGTACCAAAGAAGGTGGCAGTACCCCTCGTCACCTAGGGCGACCTCGCCCACATGGTAGACGAGCGTTGGGTTACAGCCCTTCCTCTTCAAATTCCTCCCTTGGTGCCCACCTTCACCTCGGCAGAACTAGTACAATTGATCGGGGAAATTTGCGCCAAGATCACCAAAATGAAGTCATTGGGTCCGAAATTGAGTGGGAACATGCCCAATGATCAGATCCCAAATAGCCAAAAAGGGACAAAGACTGATTTATTGTACAGAATCACCAAAGGTTTCAATTTGGCTAACACCATGATTGCAAAAATTAACCCCCTCCCAAAATTGTCAGGGATGTTTACTGACGTGCAGTAGTAGCATTGGACATCAACAATGAGGGTTCTAAGCTCCCTTCCAGAAAATCAAGCATTGTGGTTGATGCAACGCTTTTGGCCAAAAAAATGGCCTGTGACCTGGAACAGGGAGGCTGGGCATCCTGAATCTGTTCTCAACCAACTGGGACTGCCTCTACATGGGGTGGCCTTGTGGATTACCGCTGCTCATTGGGCTAAACACCATTACGCCAACTGTCATAAATGTAGTTGAGCCTTGGTTCAGGCATTTGAGGTCAAACTTACAGCTACTCAGTCTGCCACTGAATCCTTTGATGTCAGTTCCTTTTGAACTTATCTGCCCCCATTCTTGAACAATTTGTCAGTTAGGTCAAAATTGAGGGTCTTGATTCCAGCTTGTGCTGCATTAATCAACCACTATCTAATCAGTTACATCGCACTGAGAAAATTGTTGGTCGATTTTTTTCCTTTCCATTATAATAAAATTTTGCCTCCAAAAACTATCAACCTTGATTTTATTGATATTCATCTGGCCGCATTCCCAATGGCTTTTCTCTGGTGGTCTGTCAGCCCATATACCAGATGGGCTCTACTAGTACTAATGGTCACTATGGCCCCACCGTCTTAAACTTGATTCAGCAAGCTAGATACTTCTGGGAATTTAACCCTGTCATTATGAACTTTCGTCAACAATATCCTTGGATCTTGTGGCTATATATCCACCATCTTCAGGCAAGGATATTCCCCCTTGTCTCCCTAGTTTATTTTACCCTGACTACCGGTGACCTTATTAAAACCATACATGTTGTACCACCCCCTGCAGTGAGACCTCCAGGGTCTGGGTCAGCCTCAATTTGGTTAGTCCTTGGGTTGCTCTTTACTATTGTCTTTCACCAACAATTTATCGTTTCCCAATGCCCAGTTCCATACAAAGTCTTTTGGGCGTCAATGCCTCTGGCATTTTTGATTGCTTTTTGGGTGCTTATGCATCCCAACTGGCAGGCCAGTATAAACTTCTTCTACCATTTCCATGACATAATAAACCATCCATTTTTTCCAACCACTTCCACCCTGCTCTTAGAGGTGGGCGTTGCAGTGGTCACCCTCTACCAAATGAACGTGCAATCAGTAGTCTGCTTTTTGTTGTTCATATGATCACTTGTTGATTTTGGGAGTAGTATCCGCTCTACCCTGGAGAATTTTCTTCAGGGCGGCCAAGCCGTGTGGATTAATACCCCTCACCCTCCTAATAGCCCAGAGGAAAGCCATCGTGTTCCATCCCATGAGATAGTAAATCAAGTTCTTGAAACCCTCGCTGAGGTGCAGATGCGCTCAGCAATTACCCCTAACAACGTCGCTGAGTTATCTCATGCCCAACAAGGGGTAACTTTATTGGACGCTGTGGAGGGGACGCCCATCGTTGGGTTAAAAGCCTTCTACACTTTTCCTCACAAATGGGAGATCTACTTCGCTGATTGCCATCATATCAGCAGCCTTGAAATCCCCTGTGTCATGCTCAAACCACTTATTCATATTGCTCTATACTATGTCCAAAGCCCCTAATTTGGCTTCTCTAATCTCTACCTTCTGTGAACTGGCTCTCACACTAAAACTTTTTAATGACATGCTTCAGGCAATCCTTAGAGCAGGTTTGGATATGGTTTCTGCTCATCACGAGGGTTGGTCCACCTCAAAAGGAGCGGTAGATCAAATATGTGCCACTATGACTACTATCAATGCCTTCCCTCGCCATGCTTCCCGCTATCAAAAGGGAAATTATTGATAGGATTACCCAACAATGATGCGGACGTAGTGTCTACCATCAAACCAGGGATAGTCTCATCTTATGAGCCCATTACTACTCCTGCGTCAGAGTTGGCTGATTATAATCCACCTATAAATGAATCAGTAAACGCCCAGATAGAGGAAGCTGGTTCTCACGCCCTCCTCTTCCCCATCTTTACTCCAAGAAAAGCCCCTGGCCTTCCCCCTGATTTTCTGGCTATTTCTTCAGTCACAACAGAAATTCACAAATCTTCCAATAACCAAAATTTCGCTTATTTCTTATTGCCTATGAAGATTAGTATTGGATCCCACCATGTTTCCTTTGAGGCCCTTATGGACACTGGTGCCGCAGGTAATTTCATGAGCGTTGAGTTAGCCCAAAAATTAGAACTGGACATAGATGCAGGTCCATCAGTAATGGTGGCTTCTTTTGCCTCCCAGACATCATATGTTGTCCGTCAGCCAGTACCATTTTTGGTACATCAGTTTAGCTTCTGTAATCAATTTTCCGTGATGCCAAACTTGGTGTTTCCGGTGATTTTAGGAGTGGGATGTTGGTGCCAACAACATGTCAGGATCCACCTGGAGTCTAACATGCTGTCATTCATTAATAATCACCTGGAGGGTGAATCTCCCTTGATTGACACTCTTAAGAATCTCATGGTTGCAGTTGTATCACTTCCCTAGTCACTCCTGCGGGCATACCATCCAATTTTCCAAAAAGTTTATTGTGCTATTTAAGTATTTTCAATTCTGAAAAGGCGGATTGCCTACCTCCTCACACTAGATTTGAATTGGGATTTTGTACAACTGAGGAGTTGGTGAATATCAACTGATCGTTGTACCCCCATACAGTGGAATGGGAGGTTGTGCTCAACACTTGGTTGGATGACATATTGAGAAAAGGATGGTTGTTTAATGAGACCTCACCAGTCACGTCTCCCACCATCTTCGCCAAAAAAGCTGATGGTTCCCTCCATCCCTGCATAGATTATGGACATTTAAACAAAGTAACGGTTCACGATCTCTACCCCTACTGTTGGAACTTATGATAAGCCAAGCAATCGCGAAATCTCATGTGTTCTCCAAGCTAGATCTCGTCAACGCCTTTAACCAGATTCAGGTATTTAAAGGACAATAATGGTTAACAGAAATACAGACAAAGCGAGGCATTTAATAATTCTGCATAATGCCCTTTGGGCTGAAGAATGCTCCCGCTACATTTCAATGTATGATTGACAATGTGCTGGGTGACCTCCAGTTTACTTGCGCAGTTGCATATATTGACAACATTATGGTTCACTCCCCAACTCCCAAACCTTATGCTATTGACTTAGAAGTGGTCATGGCCGCCTTGCATAAGGCAGGCTTGTATGTCAAGCCTTCCAAATTTGAGTTCTATAAGGAGGAAGTTACCTTTCTTGGGAACCTCATCCTTAAAGATGGTTGCGCAATTCCTCCCATTAAGTTGGATGCTATCCGAGAATGGCCAACCCTGACAACCCAGAACAATTATGTAGTTCCTTGGGAACTATCATTTTCTTGAAAAATTCTCCTCGGATATTTCTCAGCTTGCTCCCCCGCTCCACCCCTCACCGGTAAAAATGTACCATTTTGCTGGACGCCCAAATGCCAGCAGGCATTCAAATTGATCAAAGAGGTGTTTTTATATCCTCCTGTCTTGAAGCACACAGATCCCGCCAAGCTGTATATCGTTGTATGTGATACCTTCTCAGTGGCAGTGGGGGCAGTGTTACTCCAAGAGCACAATGGACTGGAACATCCGGTCATATATTTTTCCCAAAAGTTTACCTCTATGGAGCAGTCGTGGGCTATCTATGACAAGGAGTTGGCAGCCATAGCATGGGCATTAACTCATTGGAGGTATCTGTTACAGGGTGTTCAGCATGAGTTAACGGTCCACATGGATCACCAGGCTCTTTTGTATTTTTAAACCCCATAAATTGGCACACTGACAGGAACAAACCTATTAGGACTTTTGCAGCTTCAATTTCAGTAATAAATTTGTAAAAGGTGCGCTTAATGTACTTCCCAATTTTCTCAGCCGCTGCCCCTCCCACTGTCCCTCAGATCTGAAGTAAGAGGACCTTATTACTTTGATTCCTGCCACTCAAATCCTGTTGATCATTCCCCCTGTCATCTCTTCCATTGCTCTAGCCCCCAACGCCCCATTAGTTGCTCAGGTCTTGGCCAGGCAAATGGCTTACCCTGAGGGTGGGGAGTTGGTCGAGCAATTGTCCACCAAAACCATAAACACTCACTATACTCCTTAGAAGAGGGCCTTATTTATTTTCAGTCACGAATTTGGGTTCCCCCTCACTTAAAAACTGAGGTATTTCATGCGCATCATGCCCCCCATGGTCAGCCATCCAGGAAATAAGAAATGCATTGACCTGATCAAATGGACCTACAATTGGGTGGGTTTGATCAAGGAGGTTATGACCTGGATTGCCAATTGTGTTACTTGTGCTTAGGCTAAGTTGGATCACTCTGGTTAAAACAGGCTTCTCCACCCTTTACAGCAGGAGGAGGGTCCATGGACATCGGTGTCCATGGATTATATCATTGAACTCCCTTGCTCTAACAGGTTTATGGCGGTGATGGTGGTGGATTGTTTCACTAAATTTTCCCTTTTTATTCCTTGTACTTCCATGATTACATCAGAGGAAACTGCTCGCCTCAGTGTGCATCATGGGTTCTCAATGTTTGGCTTCCCACAGGAGATCATCAGTGACCGTGGGGCACAGTTCACGGCGCAGTTCTGGAGCAAAATCTTATCCATTCTAAAAATCTCCCCCTGTTGCTTCACGGTGTATCATCCCCAGTCTGATGGACAGATCGAGCAAGTTAACCAAGTCCTTGAACAGTACCTGCATTGCTATGCTGCAGCCACACAGGACACCTGGGCCAATGACCTTCCCCTTGCTCAATTCGCTTACAACAATGGGACCCATGCTTCCACTCGATTTTCTCCCTATAAAGTGACGTTGGGTTACAATACTTCCTTTTTGGTCAGACCATGCTTGCGATCCAAGATCCAAGCTTTGCACAGACCATGCTGAACATATTAGGTTATTCAATCCTTAGTGTGGGAACACCTCACTAAGGATATTGAAGATCACAAGCATTTAGAAGATTGAAAACGTCTCCCAGGTCATGACATAACAGTGGGCTCCTATGTTATGCTCGATACATGCCATTTATATATGCAAGTCCCCTCTCACAAGTTTGCAAGTAAGCGTTCGGGTCCTCATTTAGTAGAGGAAGTCTTTGGTAATGGTGCGTTTCAGTTAAAGCTTCCAGCTCACTGGAAACAACATTCCATCTTCCACGTCTCCCAGTTGTTGCCCTTTAAGGGTATGGTTCCCATGGAGCCTAAGCTAATTGTTATCAAAAAGCGGAAGAGGCTAAAGTGGAGAATATCCTGGCATCCCATAAGTCCCATCAGTACGTTCAATATCTCGTGGCTTGAAAAGGGTATCCAGCTTACAAGAACAGTTGGGTCAAGCCTCATGATTGCGCTAACTGTATGGAACTGGTAAAAGCATTCACTAATCCCACCCTGAAGCTCCCCACCCCCCCAAAAAAAATATTGTGACTGTCAGCGCGATCAAGTTACCCAAGGTGAACAAGAATGTGGCACTCGTGCAGTTTTCCGGCGGTGGTGCCCTTTCTTTGGAAAAAAGGAAAAGGTAATGTAAGTCCCGGGGAACATCCCTTGTGCATAGATTGGGCCCTTTTCCCATTTCCAAGTAAGAAGGTACCAAGGAGGGTGGCAGTTTTCTTGTCACCCAGGGTGACCTCGCCCACATGGTAGATGAGCGTTGGGTTACAGACCTTCCTCTTTGAATTCCTCCTCGGTGCCCACCTTCACCTCAGCAGAACTAGTACAATTGATCGAGGAAATTTGCGCCAAGATCACCAAAATGAAGTCATTTGGTCCAAAATCGAGTGGGAACATGCCCAATAATCAGATCCCACATAGTTGAAAAGGGACAAAGACTAATTTATCAGCTGGAATTGCCAAAGTTTTCTATTTGGCTTATACCATGATTGCAAAAATTAACCCCCTCCCAAAATCATCAGGGATGATCCCTGACGTGCAGTAGTAGCATTGGACATCTTTGATGAGGGTTCAAAGCTTTCTGCTGGAAAATCAGGCGTTGCAATCAACACAATGCTTTTGACCAAATAAAAAGCCCAGCGACTGGGAATGGGCAGGTTGGATATCCCAAACCCATTCCCAACCAATTGGGACTGCCTCTAAGTGGGGTGGCCTTGGGGATTACCGCTGCTCATTGGGCTAAACGCCATCATGCTAACTGTCATAAATTTAGTTTAGCCTCAGTTTGGGCGTCTGAGGTCAAACTGAAGCAGCTTGGTCTGCCATCAAATCCTTTGATGTCAGTTCCCAGTGAACTATCCGCCCCCATTCCCGAATAATTCGCCAGTTAGGTCGAAATTGAGGGTCTCAATCCCAGCCTGTGCTGCATCAATCAACCAAAATTTAATCAGTTGCATCGCACTGAGAAAATTGTTGATCAATTTTCTTCCTTTACATTACAATAAAATTTTGCCTCCAAAAACTATCAACCTTGATTTTATTGATATTCATCTGGCCGCATTCCCAATGGCTTTTCTCTGGTGGTCTGTCAGCCCATATACCAGATGGGCTCTACCAGTACTAATGGTCACTATGGCTTACACCGTCATAAACTGGATTCATCGAGCTAGATACTTTTGGAAATTTAACCATGTCGTTATGAACTTTTGTCAACAATATACTGGGATCTTGTGGCTGTATATCCACCATCTTCAGGCAAGGATATGCCCCCTTGTCTCCCTAGTTGATTTTACCACAACTACCAGCGACCATATCAAAACCATACATGTGGTACCACACCCTGCAGTGAGACCTCCAGGGTCTGGGTAGCCTCAATTTGGTTTGTCCTTAGGTTGCTCTTTACTATTATCTTGCACCAACAATTTACTGTTTCCCAGTGCCCGGTTCCATACAATGTTGTTTGGGTGGCAATGCCTCTGGCATTCTGGCTTGCTTTTTGGGCGCTTACGCATCCTGACTAGCAGGCCATTCTAAACTTCTTCTGCCATTTCCATGACACCCATGTAACCAAAATACTTAGACCTGGATTGATGTAATTACCATCCCCACACTCCATTCAAACACTAATCATGCGTGGTCCACTTCAATTTTTCCTGCACCCTAGGCCTCAGCAATCCTACCCACTCTTATTATCTGCTAAGCTATCTTGCTTTGCATCTCTCTGCAACAAGCCCACATGGGACATCGCCCCATTTCAGATGAAATCTCCTCTCCATGTGGAGCGCTGAGTGGAGAATCAGCATCAGTGGACACACCGCCCAGAGGGGTTGCCCTACTTCACATTTTAAACAAGAAGTCCTTGGGCAAGTTGCTTTAAACAGCCTGGTACCCCAATGTCCTCACATCATTGTCTGTGTGGACTACCTTGACAAGCTCAACATCCTGTACTCTTTGGAGACCCAAAAGGATATTTGGCAATACACAAACCATCCTCTTTTACAAACCAAAATTATGCCCGTGTGTTGAGATGCCTGAGAAAAGTGTATTTCACAGCTAAGAAGTCCAATGCCTCTCAAATTCATGCATTGTATGCAGTCAATATGGATCTTTAGTCTATTTCTTGGAAGATTGCCTGCCTTCACAAGCAATTTGGAGTGATGTTATGCACCTTTTTTGCCAGAAGAGTGAGCAGGCTTTCTTTCTGTCCAAAACATTTTTGCCTTTTCCATGACCTCTCCTATCCAACCATCACTACGCACTTTAATTGTTGCAATAGTGCTACGGATGATCCACACCATTGTTCTTAAACACTCTCTGAAACTACACCAACCATCTGTGAATCTGCGCATCACTTCCACTCTCACCTAACAGATCACTTTCAAGCTTGGCTGTTTGGCCACCTGCTATCCTGCCAACGCCAGTTGGCGTCATCCTGGTTCCCCATCTGGTTTCTCTCGTCAGATCCTTTCCTTCATTCATGTTCAGTTTTGGTCAGGCCTCCCCTGTCACTTCCCCTCTTCCTTCCACTGGAAATCCTGCTGGCAACAGGAGGTAGCTAAGACTCCTTTGGGGTACCTCTCATTATTTTTTCAGTTTTTTGTAGTTTGGTTTTTTTAGGGGTGGAAGGTTAGTTGGTAGGGCATATGGCTACAACCTGAAGGTTGCAGGTTTGATTTCCACCCTTCACACATCGATTGGGGTGCCAGCCAAAGGAAGCTATTGGCAGTTAGTAGGTATGATAACACGAAAATTTTACCCATGACATAACCAGAAAAATCCAAGTCCTAAATCAGAGGTGAAAAAATACTTTCTACGACAGAGTTGACCCTGCTCAGGTTTCATATCAATACTTTCTTTCTCTATTTTTGTAATTTCCATCCCCTGGTCAGCTTGCCTCAAATAAATAGTTTGGTTTTATTGAAAGTTTCCATCACATGGTTGACCTTCTATGATTAAAATCTAAATCTATGAAAAATAGGTTAAAAAATCTTGAAACCTTTCCAAGCACTTTCACAAAAACTCACCAAAGTTTCATTATAATCAGATGAATGGTATAGAAATGAAGAGAAGATGAACAAACAAACAAACAGATAAGCAAACATTCATTTTTAAACTAGCTAGGGCTCTGAATAAAACTAAAGTTCTTAGAAACATAGCTAAATCTATGTTAGTATTAGATACCTCTGGAAGTTTTGAATTACACTTCCAATGGAGCAGGTTTAATCTCGTTGTTACACTGGGCGGATTCTCCAAAAAGTGAGGAAATTAAAGCAAAATATAGGTTAAAAATCGACCTAATTTTTATTTTCGAAAAGAGGAAATATTTATATGCTTTTTTACAGTTTGTAATATATCAGAGTGAATTAATCTCTGCGTGATCTAAGCTTCAATCATTTGATTGGGATCTGATTGATCATTAACTTTTATAGATTGTGATAGATTGCTCGCTTCTTCCAATGATGTCAGGGTAATTGAGGAAGGGGATTTTTTGGAGATATGCGAATTTGGTGAAATCCTGACAGGTAGATTTGGTAATTCTTCAAAAGGACTTTTGGGCTGCACCTGAGGTAAGATCTTTCCTATTAGCTGACCAATAGTGCTGATTATTATCGCTATTCTTGTGATGGTCAGATCTGATAAGGTTCTTATTAGATGAGATTGACCTTCTTGTGTGATGTTTTGCACCATCAAATTGCTTAGACTCATCCTTAAGAGGAGGCTGATAAATCCAAAGGGTTGATCATTGGTCTATCTGAGAATTAAATATCTCCAACAGGAATTTTACGATCTCATTAGACTGAGATAATGAATCTCAACCTTGAGTAATTTTGGTCATTAAAGTTGAATCCCCAACACCATATAGCTTTATATTACCACTTTAGTCATACCTTTACCTAAAGGGGAGTATGAATGGCCTAGCCCATTATTGTTAAATTTTTAACTTCATGACCACCTTCACAAAAACTAT
Organism: Massospora cicadina; assembly: GCA_022478985.1. Taxonomy (NCBI): domain Eukaryota; kingdom Fungi; phylum Entomophthoromycota; class Entomophthoromycetes; order Entomophthorales; family Entomophthoraceae; genus Massospora; species Massospora cicadina. Next base: position 118,766 of record JAKSZP010009379.1, on the reverse strand, counting down.
AAATGATAGAGTGCTATATTTTTAAAAAAGATCTATGATACCATTTAGGTAGTATACCTCTAGAATGGTAGAGATAGCTTGTATATTTGCATTAAAATACATAAAATTCAAGGAAAAATATGGAAACTACACAAAAGATTTATCTTTGAATTTAATGCGGGGAAGGCCGACCATGGGACGGACACTTCCAAATATGACTCAGACTTGACAAAACTTAGTACCAGGGGAGGCACCCCAGAGAAGCGATGCTATCTCTTGCTGCCAGCGGGAACGCCACTTATGGGAAGGGGAGGGAACGTGTGTAGGGGACGTAACCACTATTGAGCACGTGTGGAGGAAGGGGTCTGATTTGATGAACCAGACTGGGAACCAGGAGGAGACCAGCTGTTGGAGACGCGGTGGGAGATATCCAAACATCCACGCTTGAAAGTGATCCACCAAATGAGACCGGAATCTGTGGACAGCTTCAGGGAGGGTGGGGATGGATCCAGCGATGGCATCCAAGACAATCGTGTGGATAGTCCACATGGCGATTGCAACCACCAGAGCACGGAGGGAGGGTGGGAGGGGGAGGCCATTGATGAAGCAAACATATCTCTTGACAGACTGAAAGTATGTGTTTGATCCTGGCCTAGCAGACGTTGGACTTCGCGCCATATTACTTTAGAGGTGGGGCACTTCTCCAGGCGGTGAAACAGCGTTCCATACTGGCCACACACGACACAGGATGAGTGTAAAGCATTAGAGCGCTCAGCTGTACGATACACCCGCCTCAGGCAGCACCACACATGGGAGCGGACTTGAGGCTGAAACAGAGGATGGTGTGCATATTTCCGATAGTCTCTTGGGTCTCAGTGGAATAAGGGATGTCCATCATATCCAGGTAGTCCACCCTGGATAGGACTTGGGGTCGAATGGGGATCACGCCATCATGGATGGGTAGCCCCTGTACCTCTTGTGTGAACTGAGGAGAGGGGCGGCCTCTTTGGGTTATATGTCCACTAATAAAAATTCTCCACTCTGCGCTTCGCATGGATATTAGGATTCGTTTGTAGTGGGTTTTGGTCCCGTGAGGACCTGTGGCTGATGTGTGTGATGCGAGGTACTTCATCAGGGAGTGGGGGTTTGATGGATTGTTAAGGCCCAAGGCTCGGGAGAAGTTGGAGCGGGCCGCGTGGGACCAGTGTTGGGATGGGAGTGTAGGAGCAGTGTCGGCCGCAATCCAGGTGCCCAGGATCTTGGCGGCATGGGCTTTGAAGTCAAGTAGGCCCATGCCACCATGATGATGAGGGCCAAACATGACCTCTAGCCGTACTGGTGGAGGGCGGCCTGACCAAAGCCAACCATGTAGCAAAGCATACAGGGATTTGAAGAAGCTTGGGGAGAAGGGGATGGCATGGGCTCCAAACCAGACTTTGGATAGGAGCATAAAGTTGACAAGAACAACCCTTCCAGTGAGGGTAGTAGGGTGGGCTCTGAGAGAGGCGATTCGCTTCGTCACGTTGTCCAGTATATGGCACTCCATTACTGCTGACGCATATCCACCTGCCACAACCACACGCCCAGATGGCGTACCAGTCCTATGGTAGGTCGTGGCACAAAGGGGAGCACCAGTGGAGCGGTGTGTTTTAAGTTAGTAAGGCGTGGACGTGGGCGAGCAGATGGGCTGGGTTGGGAACTACTTGCTGGGGCCCAGCAGTTCTGAAACCGACCAAGGAGGATGATTTTGGTTTTGGAGGCGTTCAGTGCCGCGTTGCTTAACCGGGAATATTCCTGAATGAGGGCTTCAAGCGCGCGTGCATCTTTGTTATTAGACACCCCCACCACGCAATCATCTGCAAATGCCATCATCTTGAATGGGGTTTGGCCTGGCACATGGACCCCAGTGAGTTGGGCATTCACATTTCGCAGTAGTGGGTCAAGGCTGAAGTTGTATAAAAGTGGGCTCAGGGGGTCCCCTTGTCGTAGGCCCCTTTGAGGACGGACTACTTCCATTAGGAAACCTGGGCCGCGCACTGCCATTGTTGCAGATTCCGTGAGCAGCATCACCCAGTTAATGAAGCGGGGAGGTAGGCGGAATTGTTGGAGGCAGGCCCTAAGGTATTCCCAGTTTACTCTATCATAGGCCTTTTGTTGGTCCAAGAATACAAGTGCCCCAGAGGCTGTGGACTGACACACATTAGCCACAGAGTGCACGTTATCCCAAATCGACCTTCTGGGGATGAAACCAAATTTTTCTGGGGAGATGGTGGCAGATGCTTCAGTCCCTAAACGGTTAGCCATGATTTTGGTTAAAATTTTGGTTTCTGTGTTTGTTAGAGAAATGGGGCGCCAGTTGGCTAAGTCTAGCCTATCCCCTTTCTATTATTTAGTACTAGATGTAGCCTATCCCCTTTCTTGAAGAGTGTGACCGTAAAGGCCTCATGTCCTCCTGGTAGGAGGCGCATTTCCAACAGGCTTTGGTTGAGTGAGGCTAGCAGCAATGGGGATATATATTTAAAATATTTTTTGTAGAACTCATATGGAATGCCATCTGGGCCTGGGCATTTTTGGTTTGGCGCACCGCTAATGGTAGTCCATAATTTGTCTGGAGTAATTAAATCCATTATTTCTGGGTATCAGAAAGCGGTGTGGATATGAGCGCGATTGAGAAATTCTGCCATCTCAGCTGGCTGAATTGGTTCAGCTCAGTATAACTCAAAGTAATATCTTTGCGTTTCGATTGCCACTTTGGCCAGTGTGTCCACAATAGAATTATCTGATCTTCACACCTGTGTGCAGGCCACACTCTGGCGTGGTGCAAAATATTTTTTGAAGAAGTATGCGGTGCACTTGTCACCTTTAGTGATGCGTGTGGACCTGTATTGGACACAAACCCGATGTTTGTGTTGCCTTTCAAGTGCGTTGAGGTGGGCGGCTGCCTCCGCCCACTTCTGGCCCCATGCAGGGCTATATCCTGAGGCTGGAATATTGGACTCCAAGTGGGCCAATTCTGCCAGCATGCGCGATATAACCGCCGATGTGGCTCGTGAGCATCTGGATGAGAGATGGTGATAGTGGCGGATGGTGTCTTTTTTGAAAGTTGCCCATGTGGAAATGGGGTTCGCGCAAAACAGTGCAACAAACAATTTTGCCAAAGTTGCCTCTTCCACCCACATGGAAAATCCTGGCGACGCGAGCTCTGGGGGCGGATTTTGCACCAATGTGGGGCCTTTGCAACTGTGATGGGTAAGTGGTATGTTATTGAGACCAGTCAGCGGTCGGAGAATTCCATTTTCGTTGTTTTGAAGTAGAGATGTGGGGTTGGAACTTCGCCGGCGCTAGAATAAGGTCAATGCGGGTCATGGACCTTAATTGGCTGTTGTGGACGTGGGGACGCGTCATGTTTTCAAGCAGTGGGGCATGTTGCAGCAGCGCATCCATTAACCCAAGGGTGGCTTTTAGAACGCGTAGTTCTACGTGACCCTGTGGGGCGTGGGGTGAGGGCTGCCACCGGTCCATTGGTGAGGTTAGCCAACAGTTCATGTCGCTAATTAGGAAAGAATCAAGGGGTAGTGGGAGGGATTTGACCGACGAGAAAAACAAAAGATTTATCTTAACTCCTGAAGATGTAATATAAGAAAAACAGAGGAGTAAGTTTTAAGCATGTTTAAATTACCTGCAAAATTTTTATTAAGTTTAATGAAGCAGTTATTAAGAAAATGGTCTTGAAGGTAAATTTTTTTATTAGTGGTATAGGCCATTCATTATCACAGCTAGTGACATGTTCCTGGTATAGATTGCCCTCTAAGGCTAATACATGAAAGCCACAAGAAGAAAGGCTAGAACCCTTGAAATAGACTAAGGTCTTTTAAAGTCCTTAACTGAAAGTGGGCTCTAGCCTTACCAGTCAGGTCTGATGTTGACAGTGCACAATCCGCAGAAAATGGGAAAAAATTGGTTAAAATTTTCAAAAATTGTTAAATATGAGGTGACCTATTCACCTGAGTCAGAGAATCCTGATCTGTTTTTTATTTAACTGAGGCAAGCTGACCAGGGATTGGCAGGATTGATGTGTGTTTAGATAGGGGGGAAGTGAAACATAGTGAGGATTAGAAAGGATTGGGCACCCCAGGGTATATGGGTTACCTCTGTTGCCAGCTGGTACCGCCAGGTATGGGGGTTGGTGTGCTACTCTGAGAGGGTTTCCACTGTTATGGAGCAGGTGTGGAGGAAGAAGTCCATGTGGAGGAACCAGAATGGGAACTATGACTCTACAAGCCTTTGTTGCTTCAGCTTCATGTATCCAAATATCCAGGCTTGAAAATCTTCCAGCCTTTGCAGGTGAATTCTGATGACTATCCCAAGGATGGTTGGTACAGCTTCCTTGAAAGCATCCAAAGCTATGGTGTGGATTGTCTAAAATGTGATGGATACCATAAGATGCAGAGGATATTTGGTAATGGAGATTCAAGCTTGATCATGAAGAGGTTCTTATAGATGGATAATTTCTAGTTATTTTGGATACTTAGCAGGCGTGCAACTTCCCGCCATATGGCTATGTATGGGAGGCATGTTTCTAGGCGGTGGTGTAGGGAGCCCTCCCTCCAAATACTGCGCAGGTTGCATGGAGGGAGTTGGTGCGAACCGCTGTTCTATAGGTTCTTCTGATGAAACTCCAGGTGTTCGCTCTTACCCTTGGATGAAGGAGTGGATGGTGCGTTAGCCTCCATATTGCCTTCTGTGTAGCTAGGTCATAGGGGATGTCTAAAGCGTCTAGGTAGTCAATTCTAGCATGTCTGGGGTCATAACAAGTATGTCATTATGGGTGTGGTCCTCTGGTTCTCTTAGCATGAAGTGGGCTCTGGGTCGTCCCCTTCCCTGCTCAGTGCCAGTGATAGCAACGTTCCATCCCATGTGCTAGATGGTGTGGAGGAGGCGTTTCAAGTGAGGGGGTTACATGTGAGCCTGCTGCATTGGGGCGGTTAGCAAGGTATGGGAGTAGGCTGGATGGGTTGTGTGGGTTAGGCATTTTGAGTGCTTGTGCAAAGTTGGCCCTTGCTTCTCTAGACCAGTGTTGCTGTGGAAGGTCTGAGGATAGCAATTCCTTTATCCAGGTGCCCAGTATATAATTGGATGGCCCTCAAAGTTTATTAAGCCCATGCCTCAGCTGGAGCATGGTCCAAATTTCGTTTCCACCTGTACAGGTGGTCAGGATTCAGGCCACAGCCAGCCCTGGAAAAGCGCGCAGATTGAGGACATGATAGTGGGTGAAAAGGAGATTGCATATTCAGGGAACTACATCAGCGGGAGGATGAGTGAGTTGACAACTGCTACTCGCTTTGTTAGTCCTGGAGATCTTCCCTTGAGTGAGGCAATGGGTTAGTACTCTCTGTAGTAGGTTGTTCTCCATTGTCTCATTGGCGTACCCCTCTGTCTCCAGCCATACCCTAAGGTGGCGGACAGGGTTGACTGTGGGGGTGATTCAAAGGGTTGGATGAGTGGGTTTTTCCATCGTGGGGGCTGTGAGGTTTGGGTGTTGTAGCCCTGTTGTTAGTGTACTTATCTAGGAGGTTTATTTCTACTTTCCTTTTGTTGAGCGATGCGTTACTCACATTGATGTATTCCTCTAGGGTGCATTCCAGCTGTCAAGCATCATTATTGTTAGCTATACCTGTTACGCAGTCATCAGCAAAGGCTAGTATCTTGACTAGGGACTGGCCTTGTGAAATTATGCCCATGAAGCGTGAGTTTGTAACACGGAGGATTGGATTAAAGCTAAATTTGTACAATATTGGGCTGAGGGGATCCTCTTGTTTGAGCCCTCTGCATGGTGTGATCTTGTTTGTCAGAAAGCCAGGGTCACACACAGCCATAGATGCGGACTCTGTGAGGAGCATCGCCCAGTTTATGAACCTGGGTTGTAGTTTGAAGGCGCTTAGTCATTGCTTCAGGTATGACCAGCTAATGCGGTTGTATGCCTTCTCCTGGTCTAGGAATACCAGTGCGCTAGATGCTTTGGACTGGCATATATTATCTTCATAGTGTATATTGGTCCATATTGAGCGCCCTAGTGTGAACCTAAACTGATTGGGTGATAGGGCTTTGGAGGCTATTGTGCATAATCTGGTTGCTAAAATTTTTATAAGTAGTTTTGTGTCAGTATTTGAGAGTGCAATTTGGTACCAGTTGGTAAGGTCCAGTTTGTCGCCCTTTTTAAACAGGGTCATTACATAGGAGACCTGTCCTCAAGGCAGGAGGCGTGTCTCCAGCAGGCACTGGTTCATTGATGCTAAGAGGAGCAGGGCGACTTGTTTAAATATTTTTTGTAAAATTTGTAGGGTATCCCATCAGGACCTAGGCATTTCCTACGTGGTGCACCGTGGACTGTGTCCCAGAGCTCCTCCTGCGTTATCAGGTTCAGTAGGTTGTAGTCTGGCAGTGCATTCTGTATTTCAGCGGTCAGTTTTTTTGAGTGGGGGGCCAGATGGAGTATCACAGTAATGTTTTTATAATAACGGTATATTTCTTCCTTGATCTCCGCTGGGTCAGTTGCCATGATGCCGTCAGCTTTATGGACCCATGTGCATGTAGGCAGGCTGCCTCGGGAGTGGTAATGGCGAAAGAAATTTGCTGAACAGGTTTTGCCTTCTTTTATGTACTTACCTGTCCTTGATACTTTAATTCTGTGCTGGTGTTTGTAGATGAGGGCGTTTGGTGGGCAGAGATTTCTGCCCGATTTCTCCCCAGTTGGGGCTGTATCCAGACTTCAGGGTGTTGTGTCTGAGGTGGTCCAGTTCTGCCAAGGTGCGCCTGATTGTGGCTGTCAGCTGTGTACTTGCGTGAGGAGAGATGGTAAGTTTTGTTTATTAGTTTGGTTTTATATTTTGCCCAAGTTTTGATGGGATCTGATATAAACGGGGTTGAAATTTCTGGGTTCATGGCTTCATGCACGACCCAGTCAAAAAATTTGGGCTAATTTATAAACTCCAGGTATAGCTTCCACCAGAGCAACATCCGCGTGTGAGTTTGAGTTGGCAACAGCTGCACAAAACAAGTTGGTGGTCAGAGAAGTTGATCTTTTTTGTTGCAAAGTTAGAGATGGACGAGTGGCAGGTTTTTGGTGTGGGGATGTGGTCAATGCAGCTCATTGAGATGTGCGTTCTTAACGTATTCTGAGGCAGGTCATGTGGGGGAGGAGTGGAGACCCAGGGGGAGGGTGTCATACAGGCTAAGTGATGTTTTCATTGCATGTAACTCAATGTGTCCCAGTGGGTATCCACTGGGCTTGGGCCATTGGTCCATGTTAGAATTGCCCCAGCAGTTAAAATCGCCCTGCAGGATAATTTCTGGTGGGAGGTTGAGCGTTGGGATGGCTTTGAGGAATTGTTACCTTGGCTGCGGTGCACAGTGCATAGATACAAGCTATCAATATTGTGGCCTCTTAGTTTGCAATCATTGCAGCCAGTATGCAGCCATGTAGATATGAAGAGGAGTTAGCGATCTAAAATGTTTAGTTATTATGGATGACCAGCTCACAGTGGGACGTCCATACCGACTGGGATGGTGAGACCCTGGCTGACCAGGATCCCTCTTCCTCCTGTAGACAGTGGGCTTCTTGTATGGCCAAGATGTCTACAGGTGGTTTTTGCAGGAAGTCTAGATTTTTGGCTTGGGATTCTTGAGCCCTGGATCCTGCGATGTTTAGCATCCCTATTGACACTGAGGTGCCCATGGAGCCTCAGGAACGGGTGGGGGGCCTTCCAGCCCTAGCTCACCATCACTTGCCTTGAACTTTATCCGTGTGATTGGGCCAGTCCACTCTGAGTCGCTGTCCAGTTCCTTACCTTGTGTCGATTTTGTGCAGGTCTTTTAGTTTTTATAGTTCGTATTAGGTTTTTCCACTCAAAATTTTTTGTGATTCAGAGCGGTGCGCTGAATGGATTCTGTGGTTAAAAATTTATTTTTGAAGATTTGGTTCCTGCTGTTTCACCCATAGTGAAGCTGAATTGTTCTGGTAAGTTTGTTTGATTGAAATCATGTGGTGATTCAGTTGAATTGTTGAGAAAATTTTCAGCTTGGGGTTTCTGCTCCAATTGTTTGGCTCAGTTAATTTTCACCATGGCTTCTATAGTTTGGTCATTTTGTTCTGATTGGCTGGATCAGCTGATTTCTTCGATGTCCTCCTGGATTTGGTCCAGGTTGATAGAGGGGGTGTCGAGTGATGCAGCCTTGCCGCTGCCCGCTTGCAGGCCTATTGTACCTGTTTGCATAGTTTGGGTGATACTGATTCTATGAGGATGTAGTGCCCATCATTTCCCCAGAGGAAAGCATGGTTGGCGTTGAACATTTTTCTGAAGGTCTCTTCATCTTTGTCCATGGTATTGTCATAGAAGTCTGGGGCCAAGATGCCCTCCTTCATGGGGCATGCATGTTCCTTGTGCCCCAATGCGGTGCAATGGTTGCAGATGGACAGTGCGCGATCTGGTGTGACACAAAATGGCTTTGACTCTCCCCTGTCCGGGAGGTGAAGCACAGTAGTGCATGAGATTTTTGTTAGGTCTGCAACCACATTTGGGACTGGGTTGATCATGATGATCGCCTTTCCTGTGCACAGGTTTGGCATCATGTGGAATCGCTTTATCTCTAGTTTTTTTATTTATCTGTAGCTTTAAAGGCTGATTCAGAGCTCTATTAAATTAATTTGTGGGGAAGGTTGGTAGGGAGCGAGTCAAACAAGATGAATAAAGTGTTAGCTTTAATTCATATAGTGTGTGCGGTGCACACAATTTGTTTGCCCTCAGGGAGGGCAACCTTGACACAGACTTATGCTGCGGTGTCTTCATCTTCTTCAGTTTCAAAACACATATTGTTCCAGCTGTGGTAGATGGTATGAGTTGTAACATACACTGCGTGGGGAAAAAGGGAGGCCTGTGCCTCGCCCACCTTCTCCCACAGAGTTGGTGACTTGACCTTAATAAGAGTCGGAGCCTGTGTTCCACTTTCAATAGGGTTGTGCATATTCTATTTCCATGTATTGGCTTTTTTGTGGTAAACTCCACAAACACGGGTGGTGTTTGGGTTTGTGGCTTTTTGGCGGCATTGGCTCCTTGTCCCTCTCCAGGGCGTTTTTTGCCCTTTGGTGCACCGTTTAGGCCATTGCCAGATATACCTTTCACCCAGTTTAGTTGGGATTTATTGAAATCTCCCATCTCACCTGTGTGATTATCAAAAGTTTCTATTAAAATTGAATCATAGTAACTGATGATATCATTACAGGAGAGAAAAGCTAGAAAATTTGATCTGGTTGAGATAAACTTTTTTCAGTTAGAGTCAGGTTTAATATTTATTTTGATCCTAATGAATCCACTTTAGTCTATAATATAGCTGAAATGTTTTTTCTTTTATTATATGCTCAACTATATTTAATAAATAAAGGGGTATTTATGGCTAAAATTTTCCCCTTTAACCTTTTTATAAGTAAAACTTGTTTAAGCACCTTACCATAATGATCTGCCTTAGCCTGAGGTTCTGGTATGACCCTTCTGCTGGTCTTAAAACTGATACCCTTTCTCCATCCTATTCCTCTGAGTACTTGACCCATTATTTTACCCATATTTAATTCAGATCATATATATAAACTGGCTCAGGTTTCAGAGCATCCTTTTCTTTATGTTATGGATCCGTTTGGATGTGTTTTAACTTAGTAATTTTATTTGGAAACAAAATGGAGTTAGCTTAGGGCGTTGCTTGCTGCTTCTTGCACACTTTAGACTCATTTTCCTGCTTTCCCCTAGAGTGTTACTTTTAGCAAACTCCTGTGCTCCACTTTTCTTGAAAATATCTGAAAAAAGTCTATATTTAATCATGAATTTCTTCTCCTGTTGGGTCGCTAGAGTTAGTCCAGCCCTCCCAGAGTTAACCCTCATGGAAACTTCCAACTTCTCAGTGCCCTCTTCTCCCTGTTAGCATTGTCCCTTTCCTTTATAAATAAGTGCACTGAAGGTGTTGTGTGACTCCTCCAAATAAGAAACTCACAAAGTACGAAGTACCTGTTACTACTCAACTAACTACACTACCCTCCTGGAACTCTAAACTTAAGAAGGAACTAGGATAAGTTGTCTGATCTTAGGTCTAAACATAAGTCCCAGGAAAAAGAGCTAGCAGATATCTTTCTCTTCCAACTTCCTCTTTATGAGATCTCTGAGGGAGATCAACGAACGTTTCTCGCCTAAAATGATACAGATAGAACCCTTATGTAATCTTTTTCTTCTTTGAAGGCTTTTATTATTCCCTGAATATAACCATCTGCTATATAAAGGGATATTAATTCCTTTGCTAACCTATCTCAGGAGACCTGACTACTGTTCAGTAATAACGATTGTTCCAAGGAAAAGCTTCAATACTGTTGGAATTCATTTTAGAGATCAATCGTTCAATGCCTAAAAATCCCAACAGGCAATACTTAAAGCCATCTACGACGCATGGCAAGTATATTTTTAAAGGGTGTCGAGTCACCGCTTATATCTCATCAGCTAGAGTATCCATCCTATGGTAAGTACAGCGAAATGGACTTATTAATGTCAAGTAACAAAATGAGAAATAGAATAACGACTTGCCTACATTATAGTTTAAAAAGGGTTTTTATATTTCATAATAACATTATAAACCCTAAAAGGAAAATGATTAATGAAAATAATGAAGTGGGAAATCCGGTAGGCAGGATCTAAGTCATGCAATGCATTTCAGATAGTATAATGTCTTTACAACAAATTTTTGTTAGGGTAAAATTGAATGTTTAGTATACCAAGTTGGATGATACTGTTTTCAATTAGGTTGATCATTTGGCAGATTATTAGTTTTTACCCTTTAGTGAGTCCATTTTAATGTACTTCCTCATGTGCCACCTTGAGTAATTGTTGCCTACCTTTAGATGTTCCTTCATTTGATTTAGGCAGAATTTCATCTCATGGTATCTTAGGCTCAATTTGGTCCAACAGAATTTTTCTAGTATCATTTTGATCTATATGAACTATCAGTTTTTTTGCGTAATTAATTGTGGTAGGTTCTTAAACCCCTTTTTAGGTCTAGGTGTCATTCAGCTGTGGGAGTTGAATGGTCAATATTCTTCCCATAATGTCCAATATCCTGATATCCAACATCCACCCCTTCAAGAATATTAACAAGGGAGTATCAACGCAAGAATTGGCTATGTACGCGATTATTTGTAGATCCAGTTTCTTTTGACTTGATTGAGTATTCATATCTGTGTTTGTATGTGATAGCATATGGCCCATAACAAATGAAATCCTATTATCCTCCTAAGAGCGTTATTGGATTGTGATAATAAAGGACTAAGCCAAAAATTTTAAAGATGGTACAGGGGTAATGAGTTGCATTTAATGCAAGATCTTTCCTTGTAACCATCTTGGCTATATTTTGTCATAGCCTCTCATTGAAGTTGAATAATCTTCTGAAAATTCTTATAGCGCTTTCTCATATTATTACATATTATCCCTGGTAAATTCATAAGCAAATAAAGTTGTTATTCTAAGTTCTCATCCATATAAGGCCTTGAATGGTGACATATTGATCATTTTATTGGAAACTTATCTGTAAATCCATCAACGCACTTGAGAGATACTGGACCCAGTGTTATGGATCAGATTGTCCATCTTATACTATTAAAACCAATATTCCATTTTTCCTTTTTACATTCCCGTTAATTGATGATTTGTAGAGCGCTGAAAACATTTATTGAGTTCACATGCTCATAGTTAAAATTCTCACAACTCTTGACGTAAAGTTCTTAACATTATCACATAGCAGTATCTGCGTGCAGCCATGCCTAATAGAAATGTTTAATAAAAGTTAGAAGTAGCTTTATTGGCCTATGTGGGAATGGTAATTGCTTTAACCCACTTTGTGAAATGATTAATCCCTACAAGGATGTATCAATTCCTTCCTGTGGATCCAGGTAATGGACCTATTACGTTTATTATAATTTTGGATGGCATTGTTAGAATCCGTCAGGTTATTTGCACAGATTGAACCACTGAGCAACAGACGGACAATGTGGGGATCGTTGGTCCTTAGGCAATCTTGAAAATATACTTAAAATAGGGGCAAATGCCTTAATCTTTTCTTTATTTATTTTTTATAAATACAGCTAGTTTTCGCTGTCCCATATCTTCTATGCTAAAAACAACCTACCTCTCTAAATCTCCCATCTCACTTATATACAGCGGCTTCAGGTGATACTGCTTCTCATAGCTTGGGCTATTCTATTCTGCTGATTTTCCTCAAATTTGGCTTGTTATTCTCTAATCCTCTGTCGCCCAAATTGTAGGCGATTTACTTCATATTCGTTGAATATTGACATCACCTTATAGCCTTATTGCCTTATATAGAGGCGACCCAATAAAACCCATTATATCCAATAAAAACCCGTTATGTCCCAATATCGCCTCATCATGAGGCAAATAAATAATCACAACTGATACTATGTTCAGCGGATTCCACCCTGATGTCCCACGATTATCATCCAGTCATATCAAGATCATGACATTACCCCCTCCTTGACTGGACAATAAGATCCTATTGTTTGTAAGGTCGGAGGAACTTTGCTTGTACTCAGCTAATGATCTGACCACTTGTAGGGCCCTTGATGGTATATGCGTCAACTGCAGTTTTCTCTATAACTTTAAACGGACCAATCCAAATACTGGCTAGCTTGTGTTTCCACCAAAATCCCTATTGGTCATGAAAGAGAACCATATTGCCTTCCTTGATCAGTGCCAGCCCACTATGATGTGACTGATCAGTGGCCTGATTCCTGATCTTCTAGACTAAGCTGAAAAAATATGCTTCGGTTTGCAGTTTAATCAGAATGTTCTTGAGGTTAGTCAAATAGCGGCGGGGTTTCAGTCTGCCAGTGTCTTCTACACACAAATAAAGCAACACCGGAAGAGCTATGTGTTGTCCATATAGTAGTTGGAAGGGACTCTTCCCCGTGGCATAATGGTAACTAATTAAATAGGCGAAAACAGCAGTGGAAAGGAGATAGCTCCAATTGGAAGGTCAATCTGCTACTAATTTTTGTAGTATGTTCACCAAAGTTCCATTCACCTGTTCGACCATTCTGTTGGACTTGGGGTGGTATGGGGTCATCAGAACCCCATGGATTCCCATAAGCTAGTTCAGTTTGGGGAGGATGTGTGAGGTGAAGTTGGTTCCATTATCAGTAAGAATAAACTGAGGGCAGCCATTCTGCTGAATAATGCATTCCATCATGAACCTGGCCACAGTAAAACTCCCAAGTCTCGTATCACCCTTGCTTCAACCCACTGGGTCAAGTGGGTGTTAGCCACCAGAATGTACTTACAGCAGTTGGCTCCAGTTAGCAAGGGACAATGGCATCGAGGGAAACTGTGTGCCAAGCAAAATGTGGCTTCATTAACCAATATGACATTGTACGGCAAAATGGCTTCTCCACTTGACACTGATGACAACAGGAAATAGTTTTGAACACATCAAAACTCATGCTTTCCTAATAGTACCAAGGGCATAACAACTCCATAGTCTTGCACACTCCACCATGCCAATCTGCCTTAGACACACTCATAATGATTCCTGGTCATGCTGAGGGGCATGGCAATTCACCGTAAAATTGCAGATCCACTTTTACAGCTCCCCATTCCGTTGAAAGGTATTTGTTTCTATTTCATTTAACACTTTGATTACTTAGGGTGGTATGTCATCATATTTTCCTCTGAGCATCTTATCGTACATCACATCACTGAGATCTGCTGTCACAGCAATAGTCATTAACCACGATAAACAGTCAGCGTTCTTATGCTTCACTCCCAGCTGATGAAGAATCTCAAAACCATACTCCTACAACTTAAGAGACCATCAAGCCAAATGGCCTTCTAGTTCTTTGAGATTCTGCAACCAGCGTAATGATGCGTGATCTGTTATGACTTTAAACTTTACCCCATGCAAATAGACTCTGAATTGCTTATAATCATAGATCACTGCTAAACACTCCCGCTCAGTCACAATGTAATTACGCTTGTGAAAGTTCAGACTTTGACTACAGTATGCTACTTGATGTTCCTCTCCCTCGTCATCTTTCTGAGAAAGTACAGCCCCAACCGCAGAGAGGGACGCATCCATTGGAATGATAAACTCCTAATTGAAGTTCAGATATTGTAACACTGGTGCGCTTATCAATGCCATATAAAGTTTATCAAAAGCGGATTTATGACATTCCATCCATTCAAACACAGCGTCCTTTTTTACAACTCAAATAGCGGGCCCTCAATACAGCTAAAATTAGGGATAAAACACCGGTAGTAACTGACCATTCCAAAAAATACCTGTATGTCACGCTTATTATTAGAAGTAGTCATTTTGCTGATGGCCTCCACCTTATCTAGCTGCGGGTTTAGTCCCTTAGAGTCTACCACAAACCTCATGTATTACAGTTGATATTTGAAGAAGTTACATCTTTAGGGTCAATTTTAATGTTCGCTTCAGCCAGCCAGCTGAATACTGCTTCAAGGTGGTTGAGATGCTCCAAAAAGGTTCAAGGGAAAAAAATAATCTTGTCCAGATATACAAGGACACATGACAGTTTCAGGTCACCAATAATAGTGACCATGGCTCGCTGAAACGTAGCTGAGGCGTTGCACAGCTCTTGAGGCATCTGCGTCAGTTGAAAAAGGCCTTTAGAGGTGATTACATCATATTTTTCCTGTTATGCCAGGGGTAACTTGATTTGCCAGTAATCTGATAGGAAGTCCATTGCAGTAAAGTAATGGGCTGCCCCTAATTAGTCCAGAGCATTGTCAATTCGTGGCAAGGGATACAAGTCCTTTTTTATAATACTGTTGAGCTTCCTGTAGTCTATCACTATGCGGTTGGTGCCATCCTTCTTTTTACAATTAGAACAGGCGAATCCCACGGGCTTTTGGATGGTTTAAGCATCCCTTGCTCTAACAATTTGTCAATTTCCTAAGTAACAACATCTTCCACTGCCCGCAAATAGTGGATTGGCTGATACCTTATAGGAGGATGATTGCTGGTGTCTACTCGATGGACCACCCCCAAGCACATCCAAAATCATGATTATCAACAGCGAAAATCCCCTTATACTTCTGAAATAAAGCTATTGCTTGGTTTTTTTCTTCCAATAATCCAGTTAAATTACCCTGTGGTACCACCACTAGTACATTGGCCGATTTCTCAGCCTGTAGACCAAATTTATCCAATAATCCAAAATCATGAACCTGATGGACCTTAACTTTGGGAATCAGATGTAGATACGCTACAGTTTGATGGCGGTGGATTTGCATTGGTTCACTCTGAAGGTTTGATAACAAAACCTTAATCTTCCCATGTCCCAGAAGTATAATCCCCGGAACCACGTGCAGCTCAAACCATGTTTTATTATAGAGCCCAGTGACTTCCTCATATAGCCACTCAGCAATTCCATTTCTAGCTCAGTGTTCACTAAAACTTGATGTCCAGAAGGGATAGATATAGGCCCTGCCGCTCAAAGAGGTATCCCTGGATATTCATACATCTGCTGGGGAAGGGCCTGGGTCTTACGCTTTAGTCAGTGATAACAAACTGGCATCACTCAATCACTATAGGCAATGTTGATATGACTTGTATGCACCAGATCCTTTGGTACTCCACTAGTGGTAAAGTAGATTAGGATCCACTGACCCTGAATGGCGAGGGTCTCCTCTGTCATATTAATGACAGCCCCAAAATGGCGCAGGAAAATGGTTTAAATTAAAAGGTTGTAGTTTTCATTTGGTAACACAATTGCTGGGGCTACAATAACAATGGACCCAAAGCGCAGAGTTAGCGCACTGTAAGCCCCCTCAGATACAGTACTTACAGCTCCAGCAGTTCTGTAAACCATTCGATGATCCACATCATGTTTCAACGTCAACTTTTCCATTAATTTAGTGGACACTATGTTGACTGGAGCACCATTATCTATTATAGCGCAAAATCTATTTTTTGCTACAAAATATCACATTATGTACACTCATAATAAAAAAATATTAACTATTTAATATGTGAACATTTACGGGCTCTCTTTTCCTAAGAAAATTCATTATCCCCTCACTGACTTGGGGGTATTCTTTGACAATGGCATCTACCATAAGGGCGACGTTTATCCTTTCATAGTTGGTGCATCCACTGCAGAATCAAGTTGGTCCAAGGAAGCTTGATCAAGCATTTGACAGGCATATGGCTTTGGTTGTTTGAAGGACTCTTCTTCCTCCGCCGCCTTGGCTTAGCTTGGTTTACTACGTTTACTCCTCCAAACGACTGTTAATATAAAATTCTGTCATCTTACTGAGGGACTTTCGCAGGGTATACTACTATTGGTTCAGGGACGTTTTGAGTTGGTATCGCGGAAATAGAGTGTCCTATCTAATCTCCGCTCCATATTTCCTCAGATAGTTTGGATCTTGGTGTACGTAGTTCACATGGCAGTTATGGCAGAATTTTGCCAAATGACCAGGGTGACCGCATTTGTAGCAGTTAACCCCATAAGAGCCACATCCTTAATTATCATACGTGGGTCCAGACCAGAAAGTTTGGGGTCATTATGCGTAACCAGCTCCAGGTCAGTAAGCTAATTATTGATGTTCGGCATAGTTGGGTTCTGGTCAATAACTGGGTTGCTGACGGTTTTCATGGACAGCCCATTGACTCTGATTAAACCGTTGAGTATAATTCAGCTGAGGATGAGGCACAGAGTTATAGAAAGGCTGAGGATTACTAATTGGAGCTGGAGGCAGATGATGTAATTTCCTGAATAAGAGGGTGCAGTAGGAGTGGTAGTCTTAAATTCCATATTTGGTGGCAGAAAGTTAGGGGATACAAGACGCAAAAACTGTACAATCTTAAGCAGAGGTACGTCATAATATAGAAGCGGCGAAATAACAGTAGAAAATTTCATAATATGATTCACCGCGGAGGACATGGCAATGCACATGTCAGCTTCTGCTAAGTACCCAGCTCCAATCACTACATGGGCTTATGTTGTGAATCAATCAGCAAACTCTAGGAGAGTCTCATTTCAACAGATTCTGATTGTTAAGAATTCTTCTTTCCGCTGTGACATCTTTAAGTTTCCCCCAAGCAGGCGGAGTACAGTATCCTTTACATCCTTATAGGTGACAGAACTACTTGGAAGATAACAGGTGACCTGATCGGCACTTCCTACATCCAAGGCAGATATTAACAACTTAGCCTTCCATCTATTAGAGGTTCCTTCTGCTGAAAACTCAAACCATTTGAAGAACCCATGAATGTTCCCATTACAGTCGAACGGAGGTAATTTTTTGATATTAACTTTTTCATCCCGTTCATGGGGTTTTGGGCCATACTAAGGAACAGAATGAGATCAAAAAGCAGATTCTCGATGAGGAGCTGGATTAGCTGAAGTTGGGATATCCGCCGCTTCAGGGGTAGCTTGACCTTCTGCCATGGGTGGAACTGCTATTACTTGAGGGAAGTGTTATTCTGACTCATATGTGTATCCAGTACTATCATCTTGGGTGTTTTAGCTCTTACCAGCATCATATTCTTCCATGTATGATGCCTCTTCTTGATAGTCATCATTCTCCCAGTGAAAAAGATCGAGAAGTATTGATCAATCTTCATTCTGCGCACTGCAGCCACTAGTGGTATCATTAAATCATTAAGCAAGTTCTTTGTTTTGTAGTCCCAGGATTTGCATTTGGCTAAACTTACTATCAAGTTGTTGCATGACAGCATCTTGTTCTTGAAGAAGTTCATCTTGGTTTTTAAGCACCACGTCCAAGGTAACTTTGAGTTCCTCATATCCAGCTGGTGCGGTGTTTTGGGAAGATTCCCCAACAACACAGCTTGGGTAAGGAATAGCTGGCGACTGGAGTTCCAGAGTGTTAGATGGTTGATCAATGGGCCCCCAGTAGTGAGCACCACTTTTATAATTTCAGATGGTATCATTAGAAACCGTTAGGTTATTCACACAGGTGAACCCACTGAGCAACAGACGGATGATGTGGGGATCATCAGTCCTTTGGACACACTTGAAAATATACTTAAATAGGAGCAATTGCCCCAGTTGATTCTTTAATTATTTATTATAACACAGCTACTTTTCGCTGTCCCATATCTTCTATGCTAAAAACAACCTACCTCTCTAAATCGCCCATCTCACTTATATACAGCAGCTTCAGGTGATACTGCTTCTCATGGCTTGGGCTATTCTATTCCTCCGATTCTCCTCAAATTCAGCTTGTTATTCTCTAATCCTCTGTCGCCCTAATTGTAGGCGATTTACTTCATATTTGTTAAAAATCAACATCGCCTTATCACCTTATTGTCCTATATAGAGGCGAACCAATAAAACCCATTATATCCAATAAAAACCCGTTGTGTTCCAATATCGCCTCATCTCAAGGCACTAAAACAATCACAAAAGATACTATGTTTGGCAGATTCCGCCCTGCTGTCCCATGATTATCATCCAGTCATATCAAAATCATGACAATGTTTAAAATAATGGTGTGATTAGTCTGCTGAGGGGTCATTGGATGCTAAAATATACTTGGGCTTATGAGGCATCTGCTTTAACAAGTGGTGCAAGCGTCTTAGACTTCCACTATGGAGTCCAATATTTCTTCCCAATAGTTATTATCATTATAACATTTATAGTTTTCCTATCTCTTCCATGACCTAAGGTATTGTGAGTTTCCATTATAGATGGTACCCATTCTGAAGGTCTCAAGTAAGGTAGCTAGTCATTTTGCAACTTTCATATAATGTAATCCATCAAGAAACTTCATATATTGGGCATGTCATTTTAACAACTTCTGAATTGGTTCATCTTCATCCTCATAAGAGTCTGGCCTCATTAGTAGTTTGTGTAATCATTCAGCTTTGATATTGTCTAATTATAGTAGGAGCAGTTTAACTAGTCCATCTACATTCATATGCTTTATTTCAGCTCATTGATGATATTCATGACATAATGCTGAAGTTTGAGAGCCCATTGAGCTAGTTTTTCTAAAGATATTTCATGTTTTGCAGCCAATACAGATAATCATTGTCTGTCACAACTGTGAAGTTTGTAACATAAAAGAAGGACCAGTAATGTTTGCTGTTAGGAGAACAGCTAAGCACTCTTTCTCCATGACACTATAACTTCTCTCAGATTTGGAAAGCGTTTATCTAGAATAGGACACCAGGTGGTCAATGCTTTCATAATCCAATTGAGAGAAAATGGCGCTACAGCTAAGTTAGAGTTGTCTGTAAAGAGGATGAATGTCTTCCATAATCAAGAATTCATAGGATTGGTCTTTTCATCAACAAAAACTAAATTGACTCAAATGCAATTTTCGTTCTACTCCTCACATGATAGGAGTGTTTTAAAAAAAAAACAGACAAGAGGTTCGGCGAATTAAGCAAAATTTTAGATATATTGATGTATATACATCATTTATAGAATACCTGATTGTCTCAAAGGCTCTTCAGCTCAGGCATTTTGAATATTGCTGCGTACTTATCATACAATGGTCAAATTTCTTCCTGCAATATAACATGCCCTAAAATTCCAGTTCCTGCTGAAAAGGGTGCATTTTGCAGGCTTTAATTTGATGTGATAATCTCTCAGCTGTTGGAAAACTTACTTGTGTTGGTTCAGATGATTGGTAAAGCTTTTGGAAAACACTGTTAAGTCATTAAGATATACAATCACACAGCTAGTTTAAGATCTTGCATGAAGTGATACAGGCCTGTTAAAAAGGCGGGAACATTGCATAATCCCTGAGAGAGCCAGGTAAATCAGAATATTTCTACGCATATTAACATGCATTTTTAGTATAAACTTTTCTCTCTTGTTGCAATCACTTTTGCAACTTATTCAATTCAAGCCTGAATTTAGTTTGATAATCTCACAGAGGAGATTAGTTTGCGCCCATGTCAGGAAACAGTTGGGTAAGTAAGGTAAAAGGCACAGGTGGTAGGCCCGCGACTTCCAATGTTTGCAAACGCCCTGGAGAAACTGGCGGATTAGATAAAAATAAAAAACCTGCGGTTACTATTTCCCCAGAAATCCTCACTTGGAAGGCATGATGTAACCAGTACATCAATACGCTGAACTCTCAACCACTCTCATCGGTGGAATATGGAGTCTGGGTTTTCCTGGATATTCAACAAACAGCATTGTGGGAAAAATTTTGTGGGATGTGCACACTCATTTCCCAACTGCAGTGTACATCGCACCTCACTCCATATCACGTGGTTGTCTGGATCTCAGTTTTTAAAACAAGGAGGCAGCAGACGAAGCTGCTGCAGTGCGTATTGTGATTGACCTCCCCAAAGGGCAGCGGTTCATCAAAACCAAGCGCACCAGATGGAATAATTCCAACCAAATTTTCCTCATGTTTTACTTTTTGCCCACTACAGTCAAACGTGACGTTCTGGAGCAGCACCTGAAAGCTGGTCTAACTGTATTTGAAGAAATATAATCCTTTGAATTCAACGCTTTACGCTGATGCCACACCTGTGCACTGGCATAGCCAACGCAGTTCTGACCCCAACCGAGGAGATTGCAAAGGACCTAACCCAGATCCTGCACTCCACTTTTATTAATATTAAAGGGCATACCACCCACCCTTTCCGGGTAACTGTAGACAGCGCACCCCCCATCTGCACCCACTGTGATGCGTTCAGCCATAAGGCACATGCATGCCCCACCAAGGAGGGAATCACATTCCAAGAGCACCCCTCGGCGGCCATGACCAACGGGGAGGCTCACTATGAACCAACCACCAGTACCAAAGAGGCCTTCCCGTGGGGAGCACAAAGCTGCTACTTACTAGTAAAGCCAGTCTCCCCTCAAGAGCGAAAGAAGGCCAAACAGGCCTGCAGGGACGCGGCCAAGGAAGCGGCCAAGGTCGCCTCTGCTATCCCACAATCCCAACGCCAGGAGGACATTAAACCCTTCATGGTGGAAGCAACTTGAGAATCCCTCACCCAATCAGATTGGGATGCCCAAGCCAATTGGGCCACCCAATCTGAGGATCTGATGGGCAACTCAATCTCACCCGACCTTTGCAACCAAGCCCCAATTGGAACCAATTAGGTCTCCAACCTACCTGAAAATTTTTTTGACCCAAATGTTAGTGCACCAATCTCATCCGCACCACAAAAAATTCGTTCAACAGTGGGGAAACCAAAAGCAAAGGCAAAAGCCAATGCAAACCTGTCTGCTAAAATTAACGAATCTTCTGATAGCATTGCTGCAAACACCTGTGCTGCCATGAAGGCCCATGAGGATCCAGAGGAGGCTGGTGGGCCCGGGTGCCCACCCCCTTACACCTAAGGTGCAATGGGGGAAGCCTTCACTTTAGGGACGTTGAACATTGCCAGACTCAAGGCCTCGCTGTCCCAGACTAAGAAACTGAGTTTTTACAAAAAATTTACCCGTGGACATCCTGGCCATCCAGGAGTCCCACTGTCCACGAAGTTCTGAGGACGCTTGGAAAACCATACTCCTCCCTTCCCATTCCTTCTGGTCTGAGCACTGTGAGGTGCTTGTTTAGAAAAAAATTTTAATTTTTATTGTCTGAATCCTTCCTCAATGGCTGTGTCCTCATTGTCACATTTTTGTGGGCTGACGTGGTGCACGCTATTGTCAACTTTATGCCTCGACCTGTGCTTGAGAGCGTCAGGAATTTTTCTCATCAGTCAAATTCCTTCCATTACCCCCTGACCCTTTCATAATTGGCGACATGAACTGTTGTTTAAACAAATCCACAGACCGCTGGCCTTCCTCATCCCAAGCCCCCTAGGGTCATTTAGAACTTCGCATTCTAAAGGCCACCCTTGGGTTGTATGACATGCTGCCGCAGCAAGCTCCGCTGCTCAAGAACTTGATGCGCCCCCACGTCCACAATGGCCAATTAAGGTCCATGTACTGCATCGACCTTATCCTCGCATTGGTGAAATTTTGAACCCATATTTCCCACTTCCACACATCAAAAATCGATTTCTCCAATCACCAGCTGGTCTTGATAACCTACCACTTACCTGTCACAGTGGCTAGGGATCCACATTGGTGCAAACTGAACCCACCCAAACTCACGTCACAGGAATTCTACATACGTGAATCAGTGACTTCAGCAAAAAGTTTATTAAACTTTTTGCGCGGACCCAATTTCCACATGGTCAGCCTTCAAAGCAGAAACTATCCGCCATGCTCACCACCTCTCCTCCCGATGCTCATGAGCTACATTGGCTGTCATCTCGCGCGCTCTGGCAGAGTTGGCACACCTGGAGTCCAACATCCCAGCCATGGGCTAATGCCCTGCTTGGGGCCAGAAGAAGCAGAAGCAGCCGCCCACCTCAACGCGCTTGAAAGGCAACACAAACATTGGGTTTGTGTTCAGTACAGGGCCAAACACATTACAGAAGGTGGCACGTGCTCCGCTTATTTTTTTAAAAATTTCTTAACACCACACCGGAGCATGGCCTGCACACAGGTGTGGAGGTCAGACGATTCCGTCGCGGATACACCAGCCAAAGTGGCGATCAAAATACAAAAGTATTCTTCAAGTTGTACCGATCTGATCTAATTCAGCCAGCTGAAATGGCGAAATTTCTCAATAGCACTCACATCTGCACCGTTTCCCAATACCCAGAGTTAATAAATTGATTACTCTAAATGAACTCTGGTCCGCCATCCACAGTGCATAAAATCAGAAATGCCCAGGCCCTGATGGCATTCCATATGATTTCTATAAGAAGTACTTCATATATCTATCCCCACTGCTGCTCGCCTCCTTAACCAGAGCCTTCTGTATACGCGCCTTCTACCAAGAGGGCAAGAGGCCTTCATCATCACACTCTTAAAAAAAGGGTCTAGCTAGACCTAGCCTACTGGCCTCCCATTTCTTTAACTAACATGGATACCAAAATTTTAACTAAAATTATGGCTAACCGTCTAGGGATTGTAGCCTCTGCCACCATCTCCCCAGAACAATTCGGTTTCATACCCAGAAGGTCGAATTGAGACAATGTGCACTCTGTGGCTAATGCATGCCAGTCCACAGCCTCTGGGGCACTAGTATTCTTGGACCAACAGAAGGCCTATGATAGATTAAACTGGGAATACCTCAGGGCCTGCCTCCATCAATTCTGCTTACCCCCTCGCTTCATCAGCTGGGTGATGATGCTTATGGAATCTGCAACAATGGCAGTGCATGGCCCTGGCTTCCTCACGGAAGTAGTCCGCCCTCAAAGGGGCCTACGCCAAGGGGACCCCCTTATCCCACTCTTATATAACTTCAGCCTTGACCTACTACTTTGAAACGTGAATGCCCACCTCATTGGGTTCCATGCACCAGGCAAGCCTCAGTCAAGATGATGGCATTTGCAGATGATTGTGTGGTCGGGGTGTCTAATAATCAAGATGCACGCGTGCTTGAAGCTCTCATCCAGGAATATTCCCGGGTAAGTAATGCTGCACTGAACGCCTCCAAAACTGAAATCATCCTCCTTGGTCAGTATCAAACCTGCTTGGCCCCAGCGGCCAGTGCCCAGCCCAACTATCTGCTCACACACGTGCTCGCCTTTCCTGCTCACCCCACACCGCCCCACTTGTGCTCCCCTTCGTGCCACGCCCTACCATAGGGCCTGTCCGCCATCTGGGCATGTGGGTGGAGGCAGGCGGGTACGCATCAGCAGTAATGGAAAGTCATATTTTAAACAACTTGACAAAGCGCATCGCCTCCCTCAGAGCCCACCCTACTTCCCTTAGTATCAGGGTTGTTTTAGCCAACTCTATGCTCCTCTCCAAAGTCTGGTTTGGAGCCCACGCCATCGCCTTCTACTAGGTTTTTTCAAATCTATGTATTACCTTCTACAAGGGTGGCTCTGGTCAGGCCGCCCACCGCCAGTGCAGCTTGAGGTCATGTTTGGCCCTCATTGTTATGGTGGCATGAGCCTGCTCGACTTTAAAGCCCATGCTGCCAAGATCCTGGGCACTTGGATTGCGGCTGTCACCACCCCTACGCTCCCCTCCCAACACTGGTCCCACGCAGCCTGCTCCAACTTCTCCCGCGCCCTGGGCCTTAACAATCTGTTGAACATTCACTCCTTGATGAAATATTTGGCTTCCCACCCATCGGCCACAGGCCCTCACAGTACTAAAACCCACTACAAACGAATCCTCCTCTCCATGCGGAGCGCTGAGTGGAGAATATGTATTTTTGGACACACAGCTTAGAGAGGCCGCCCCTCTCCTCAGTTTACACAGAAGGTACATGGGCTACCCATTCAAGATGGCTTGATCCCCACAAGACCCCATGTCCTATCCAGGGTGGACTACATGGACATGATGACATCCCTTATTCCCTTGAGACCCAGAAGACTATTTGGAAATATGCACACCACACCCTGTTGCTGCCTCAAATATGTTCCCATGTGTGGCGCTGCCTGAGGTGGGTGTACCATCCGGCTGAGCGCTCTAACGCTTTACAATCATCCTGTGTCTTGTGTGGTTAGTATGAAACGCTGTTCCACCACCTGGAGAAGTGCCCTACCTCTAAAGCAATATGGCGCTAGTTTCAACGTCTGCTTTGCCAGGATCAGGCACATCCCTTCAGTCTGTCTAGGGATATGTTTGCTATATCCATGGTTTCACCTCTTCCACCCTCCCTTTGTGCTCTGGTGGTTGTAATCGCATTGTGGACTATCCACACGATTGTCTTGGATGCCATCGCAGGCTCCACCCCCACCCCCCAGAAACTGTCCACAGAATCCAGTCCCATTTGGTGGACCACTTTCAAGCGTGGATGTTTGGGTACCTCCCACCGCGTCACCATCAGTTGGTCTCCTCCTGGTTCCCAGTTTGGTTCATCAACTCGGACCCCTTCCTCCACATGTGTTCAATTGTGGTTACGGCCCCTTTACATGTTCCCCCCTCCTCCTCATAGTGGCGTTCCCGCTGGCAACAGGAGATAGCATCGCTTCTCTGGGGTGCCTTCCCTGTTACTAAGTTTCGTTTTATTTCGTGTTTACTTTTGGAAGTGTCCATCCCCTGGTTGGCCTTCCCTGCAGTAAATTCAAACATGCATTTTTATTGATTTCTGGCGATAGATCCATTTGCCAATAGCCGCTGGTGAGGTCCATCATGGAGAAGAAATTTAAGCTGGAGATTAAGGAAAGAGCATTAACATTCTGTGGGATCAGATAACTGTTCTTTTTAGTGAAGCTGGTTAGCTTCCTGTAATTTATTACTATTATGTAACCACCATTTTTCCCTTTAATAAGTAACAGTGGGACAACCATGGACTCTGGTAGGGCACAAATAAGCCAGCAATTGCTAATTGCTTGAGATCAGTTTTAACATTTGGCAAATTCAGTTGATTCCGCCAAATTGGTTGCACAGGGTAAAGCCCACTGAGCAATGGACGAGCAATATGAGGATTGCTGGCCCTTATTAATTGATATTAATAAAGTATGTAATGAGCTATTACCCTGATGATAAAAATTTATTCAATATTCAACTTAACGTCTACATCCGTTACTATTTTTTAAACTTTCTTTCCTTGTAAAAAAACCTCTTCTACTAATTCTTACGCTCAACTCATAAGCTGTGGTATTCCTAGTCAGTTTCACCCCTTCCGCTTAGTAGTTCTCTATTTGATACCAATTTAGAAATTTCATTCTATCATCAAGGCTTTGGCAGAATTCCCTCAATTCGATGAACCTAAATTACTTCAATCAATTCACTCCACATTGACTTATTCTATTATTTAATTTTGATGCTCATCCTGAGACATAAATATGATCCGCTGGATAGGTGACTTATTAACCACTCAATTTCAATTTCTTGACACTCAATCTTCGTGTATTACTCCTCTACCTTTAATTCTTATATGGCTTCGATTGGATAGGGGTTGGATATATAACATTGATACTATGTGTCCAGTCTTTCATGTGACCATAATCAACATCTGACACAAAGAAAACACCTTGATAGCCTTTTAAGTATTTGGTGCAATTTACTAAGTCAACCTGACTTAAATTATCAGATACTTGGACTTGAGGGATAGCGAAAATTAGATTGCCAGCGGATAAACCAAATTAAGTTGAGTACCAATAACTTGTCAATTTCAATATTGGGAAATAATTAACCTTTCCCAATCTCTTGATGTTTATTGATTAAGATATCTTTGTTGGTTAAGATCCCAAGTAATATCTCAATAGGCCACTGATAAGCTGGATTTAGGGACTCCTGGAAAAACTCTTGATTCAAACCTAGCTTTTCCATTGACACTAGTGAAGTGTAGCAATCATTTCAGGGTATACTCAGGGTGATGTTGGGTGAAAAACCACTTTTTGTTCTCCCGTTTGATTTTCACCTCTAAAGTGGCATAAAATGGTATGCACTCAGCTGCATCTACTGAGTTGAGTAGCTTTTTGTTTTTTATTCCAGAGGTAGTATATCGCAAAGGTAATGTAGAAACAGGGTACTCAACCAGACATGAGAAATTCATCTTTCTGGAGTCTATTTTTCAGTACAAGAGTAATTTCATAGGTTGAGGAGTGATAAGTATCCTTCTTTACGACTGATAACTCCTTCATTTTCAATCATAAACTGCATCCCAATGAGTATATCATATTGACTGTTGTTTAAAAACTGTGGGAGCTGAAAAAACTAACTTGCCAACTTGTATTGACAGAGATGAATATGAGTCTATCACTTTGGTGTTGTTCAGACCATTGGTGGTATACTCTTGAGTGTATTCAAGGCCTGAGGCGAGCTTAATCTTCTTGATTAGTCATTAAGAAACAACATATATTGAAGATCCCATATCAAGATAGCCATGTCTCGCCCTTTTGAATTGCCACTTTCTATTTGGTAATGGTTCTCCAAACTTTGGTGGAAGGGCTAACACCTCTTTTAAGCGAGAAATTGCATTGAGCTTTTAGGCAGGCTTGGAATATTTCCTCTTGATCTCTGGGAGACTGCGAATTCTTGAGATAGGTCAAATAAACAGGGCAAGGTAATGATAAGCATCACGGCAGTAATTATTATCTTGGGACATCCTATAACCTGTTTTGAGGTATATGTCTTCAGGAACCTGGACATCAATGATATTTTTTGACATTTAAGCTTTCTGGAATAATGAGCTCAGGGGTGAACCTAAATTATGACATGTAATCTTAAGAACGTTCCAATACACCAACAGGCTTGTTCTAAATGCAAGAGAGATGATTGATTATAGATGCTTTGCCTTAAGGTACTTTAGGTCAGTCAGCACAGAGGTACCTTACCCTAAGATGTCTTTTTTCCCTGATTGGTTAGGGAAAGTTCCTTATTAAAACACATATCTTCATTATGGTTGTTCTTCTTACAGTAGTTGCATATTGGCTTTTCCTCTTTATTAGGCTTCACTTCCTCCATGGTATATACTCTGGGTTTTGTAGAGGCCTTTTGTGAGGTCTTTAGGCTTTGTATATCAACTTAATTGCGCAGGCTTTTTTAATTTCCAAGACATAATTATAGCTTTGTTTGAAGGATGTGCCGCTCATGGCTAGGGTGGGGTTACTATGTAAAACAGCAACAATGGCGGCTATGGCATCATCCAAAATAAGCATCTTTGAGGTCATCAGCATTAGAGCCTCAATATAAAATTGATCTTTAAATTCACCAGAGTTTCATCCTAGTGTAGCACAATTCTCATGAAGGACTGTTTCTTTATACTCAGGCTCTGGTATGAACCAATTCTTTATTGAGCGCTTCCTTAACTTCTCTTCCGGTATACAGGTCATCCATACAAGGCATCATAACTTCTTGAGCCATATGAATTAAACAAGATAAAATATGCTTAACCTTTTGATGATTAATCTCACCTTCCATTGTGGCCTCATAAGCATAAAGGAAAGATGTGATACTCCCTTTGCCAGGTGTAAACTTATCCATTAACGTAAGCTTAAAGGTAGTGGAATCAAGACCTGTAATGACGTGTACTCCAAGAGCTTCAGATTTTGTAATTTTTATTCTTACATCTCTCTATCTAACTTGCCATCTAAGTTGACATATTTGGTCCTTTAGACGATTTAGATGTTGCTTCATTTCCTCCAGGATAAGTTTTGGAGTAACATCCAGCAGATTGTTTCTTCTTTTTAAAACAATTTTATCATTCTCCAAGTTTTTAACGTTAATGTTCAAATTGTTAATTTAACGGCAAGTGGATACATGGTATGTTCACAAAAGGTTATTCTCATCCTGTAATACTACATTGCGCCGTTCAAGTCCTCCTTCATTTCTTTGCATTTGGTGCTCTGAGGAGGCTTATCAGTCTTAGTTTTCAAATCTTTAATAAGAGTATCTCAGCCTTTCTCACTTCATTGAGGTGATGGTAGACTTGATTAACGTCCTTTCAACCGGGGGATGTGCCACTCAAGTCAATACCTAATTTCTTGATTTACTCAGAATTATGAGTAGACACCTGTGTTTCACAGGATGCCTGATCCTGATCAACATGGAGCACACCTGTAATATACTTTGCATAACTGATGAATTCTCAGAGATTTGATGGACTTCTAGCTCATCAAACATAGTAGGGATTACTAAATGTGCCTTAAGGAGGACAATCTGTTCTTCCTCCTGTTGATGGCTAGTATAGGATTGGGCTGTTATTTTACCATGGGCTTCGATATATTGTCTTCAGAGCTCTTCAGCAAAGGCGTCAAGTAATTGCTTGGTATTTTTGTTTGACTATGAGATGTTTTTGAGGGAGCTTCATAGCTTCCTACAATTACTTGATAACATAAGAAAAATTAGTACCCATTTTATTATGGCTGTGAATAATGTAATAACAGGTTGCTTCAATGTAACGGCGGTTGTCCCCTATTTAATGATTCTAAATTATATATCTGCTTGTAGGCCATCCGTAAGGCCCCTTGGGTACTAATATGATGGTGGAGTTCCATGTTATGAATTCCTAATAAAACTCACAATATGATAAAGCGCAGGGTATACAATTCTTATAATAAAGCAATATAGATTCACACTTGATCCATAACTCTCTTGGAGAGCATTGGATTCATACAGGTTTATGAGAATCCTGTCCACAGCGGAAGCCTTTCACGGATGGCTCTTTCTCTTGGGTTAATGACTCCACAAAGTAGCTCTCATACTTCTTTGTTGGAGATCCAGGTTAGATAAAGAGATTTGGGAATCTCCATAGGATTTTCTAGAACTCCTTCAAGTATGATGATGGGTGGACTTCCCATATAATTATCTTTTTCATTATTCCCATTGTGCACCCAGAGGGTGACAATATCTAATTTAAATTTAAATTTATTGCGAGGAAGGCTGACCATGGGACGGACAATTCTGAATTTGACCTGAAAGAAACAAAACTTAGTAACAGGGAAGGCACCCCGGAGAGGCGATGCTATCTCTTGTTGCCAACGGGAACGCCACTGATGGGGAGGGGGAGGGAAAGTGTGAAGGGGCCGAAGCCACAATTGAACACATGTGAAGGAAAGGGTTTGATTTGATGAACCAAACTGGGAACCAGGAGGGGACCAGCTGTCAGTGACGCGGTGGGAGGTATCCAAACATCCACACCTGAAAGTGGTCCACCAAATGAGACCAGAATCTGTGGACAGCTTCTGGGAGGGTGGGGTTGGAGCCTGTGATGGCATCCAAGACAATCGTGTGGATAATCCACATGGCGATTGCAACCACCAGAGCACAGAGGGAGGGTGGAAGGGGAGAGGCCATTGTAAAGCAAACATATCTCTTGACATACTGAAGGGATGTGTTTGATCCTGGCCCAGCAGACGTTGAACTTCGCGCCATATCATTTAGAGGTAGGACACTTCTCCAGGCGGTGGAACAGCGTTCCATACTGGCCACACACGACGCTTGATAATTGTAAAGCGTTAGAGTTCTCAGCCATATGGTACACCCTCCTCAGGCAGCGCCACACAAGGGAACATATTTGAGGCTGCAACAGAGGATGGTGTGCGTATTTCCAGATAGTTTTTTGGGTCTCAATGGTGTAAGGGATATCCATCATGTCCAGGTAGTCCACCCTGGATAGGACATGGGGCCGTGTGGGGATCACTCCATCTTGGATGGGTAGCCCCTGTACCTCTTGTGTGAACTGAGGAGAGGGGCTGCCTCTCTGGGCTGTGTGTCCGCTAATACGAATTCTCCACTCAGTGCTCCACATGGAGAGGAGGATTCGTTTGTAGTGGGTTTTAGTACCGTGAGGACCTGTGGCCGATGGGTGTGAAGCCAGGTATTTCATCAGGGAGTGAGGGTGTAATAAATTGTTAAGACCCAAGGCGCGTGAGAAGTTGGAGCAGGCCGCGCGGGACCAGTGTTGGGAGGGGAGCGTAAGAGCGGTGACAGCCACAATCCAGGTGCCCAGGATCTTGGCAGCATGGGCTTTGAAGTCAAACAGGCCCATGCCACCGTGCTGATGAGGGCCAAACATGACCTCTAGCCGTACTGGTGGTGGGCGGCCTGACCAAAGCCATCCTTGAAGCAGGGCATACAAGGATTTGAATAAACCTGGGAGAAGGCGATGGCGTGGGCTCCAAACCAGACTTTGTAGAGGAGCATAGAGTTGGCTAAAACAACCCTGCCAGTAAGGGAAGTAGGGTGGGCTCTGAGGGAGACGATGCACTTCGTCATGTTGTCTAGAATACGACTAGCCATTACTGCTGATGTATACCCGCCTGCCTCCACCCACACGCCCAGATGGTGGACTGGCCCTATGGTAGGGCGTGGCACGAAGGGGAGCACCAGTGGGGTGGTGTGGGGTGAGCTGGGAGGGCGAGCACGTGTGCGAGCAGATGGGCTGGGCTGGCACTGGTCGCTGTGACCCAGCAGGTTTGATACCAACTGAGGAGGATGATTTTGGTTTTGGAAGCATTCAGTGCAGAATTACTTACCCGGGAATACTCCTGGATGCAAGCTTTAAGTGCGCGTGCATATTAATTATTAGACACCCCAGTTACACAGTCATTTGCAAACGCCATTATCTTGACTGGGGCTTGGCCTGGCACATAAACCCCAGTGAGTTGGGCATTCACATTTCTCAGTAGTGGGTCAAGGCTGAAGTTGTATAAGAGTGGGCTAAGGGGGTCCCTTGTCGCAAGCCCCTTTGAGGGCGGACTATTTCCATTAGGAAGCCAGGGCCACGCACTGCCATTGTTGCAGATTTCATGAGCAGCATCACCCAGTTGATGAAGCGAGGGGGTAAGCGGTATTGATGGAGGCAGGCCCTGAGGTATTCCCAGTTTACTCTATCATAGGCCTTCTGTTGGTCCAAGAATACAAGTGCCCCAGAGGCTATGGACTGGCATGCGTTAGTCACAGAGTGCACGTTGTCCCAAATTGACCTTCTGGGTATGAAATTGAATTGTTCTGGGGAGATGGTGATAGATGCTACAATCCCTCTACGGTTAGCCATTATTTTTGTAAAAAATATGTATCCGTGTTAGTTAAAGAAATGGGGCGCCAGTTGGCTAATTCTAGCTTGTCCCCTTTCTTGAGGAGTGTGATGATGAAGCCTCTTTCCCTCCTGGTAGAAGGCGCGTTTCCAGAAGGCTCTGGTTAAGGGATGCAAGCAGCAGTGGGGATATATATTTGAAGTACTTTTTATAGAATTCATATGGAATGCCATCTGGGCCTGGGCATTTTTGGTTTGGTGCACCGCGGATGGCTGTCCATAGTTTGTTTGGAGTAATCAAGTTCATTATTTCTGGGTATTGGAAAATGGTGCGGATGTGGGTTCAGTCGAGAAATTCCGCCACTTCAGCCAGCTGAATTGGATCAGATTGGTATAACTTGAAGTAATACTTTTGTATTTCGATTGTCACTTTGGCTGGTGTATCCACAATGGAATCATCTGATCTTCACACCTGGTGCAGGCCACGCTCTGGCATGGTGCAAAAGTTTTTTTAAAAAAATATGCAGTGCACTAGTCACCCTCTGTAATGCGTTTGGCCCTGTACTGAACACAAACCCAATGTTTGTGTAGCCTTTCAAGCCGTTGAGGTGGGCGGCTGCCTCTGCCCACTTCCAGCCCCATGAAGGGCTGTATCCTGTGGCTGGGATGTCGAACTCCAGGTGTGCCAACTCTGCCAGAGTGTGCGGGATGACGGCTGATGTGGCTCATGAGCGTCGGGAGGAGAGGTGGCAAGAGTGGCGGATGGTATCCTCTTTGAAGGCTGCCCATGTGGAGATGGGGTCCGCGCAAAACAGTGTAACAAACACTTTTGCCAAAGTTGCTGATTCCACCCAAGTGAAAATCCTGGTGACCCAAGTTCGGGAGGGCGGAGTTTGCACCAATGTGGGGTCTTAGCCACTGTGACAGGTAGGTGGTAGGTTATCAAGACCAGCCGGTGGTCAGAGAATTCAATTTTTGTTGTTTGGAAGTGGGAAATGTGAGGTTGAATTTTTGCCGGCGTAAGGATAAGGTCTATGCGGGTCATGGACCTTAATTGGCCGTTGTAGATGTGGGGGCGTATCATGTTTTTGAGCAGCAGGGCTCACCGAAGCAGCGCATCCATTAACCCAAGGGTGGCCTTTAGAACGCGAAGTTCTACGTGACCCTGGGGGGAATGGGAGGAGGAAGGCCATCATTCTGTTGGTGAGTTTAGCCAATAGTTCATATTGCCGACTACAAAAGGGTCTGGGGGTAATGGGAGGGATTTGACCAACAAGAAAAATTCCCAACGTTCTTGTGCTCAGTTTGGGGCATAGATGTTGATGATAGCATGTGCCATGTCAACCCACGAGAAAGTGACAACGAGGACTCGGCCATTGAGGAAGGATTCCAATGATATAAATTTGAAAAAATTGTTTTTCCAAACAAGCACCCCACAGTGCTCAGACCAGAAGGAATAGGAAGGGAGGAGCATTGTTTTCCAAGCCTCCTTGGAACCTCATGAACAGTGGGACTCCTGGATGGCCAGGATATCCACAGGTAAATTTTGTTGTAAAAAACTCAGTTTCCTGGCCCAGGACAGTGAGGCCTTGAGTCTGGCGATATTCAACATCCCTAAAGTGAGGAATTCCCCATCGCACCTTAGGTGTAAGGGGGTGGGCACCTGGGCCCACTAGCCTCCTCTAGATCCCCATGGGCCTTCATGGCACCACGGGTGTTTGCAGCAACGCTATTGGTAGTTTTGTTGATTTTAGCAGAAAGGTTCGCGTTGGCTTTTGCCTTTGCTTTTTGTTTCCCCGACGTTGAACGAATTTTTTGCAGTGTGGATGAGTTTGGTGCACCAATGAGCGGGTTGAAAAAAATTTCCAGGTAGGTTGGACCCCAAGTCAGTTTCAACTGGAGCTTAGTTGCAATGATCAGGTGAAATCAAATCACTCATTGGATCCTCAGATTGGGTGGCCCAATCGGCATGGGCTTCCCAATCTGATTTGTTAATGGATTCCCAAGTTCTTCCGCTGCAAAGGTTTCAATGTCCTCCTGGCATTGGGAGTGTGAGATAGAGGAGGCGAAGTTAGCCGCTTCCTTGGCTGCGGCCCTGAAGTCCAGTTTGGCCTTCTTTCGCTCTTGAGGGGAGATAGGCTTTACTAGTAGGTAGCAGCCTTGTGCTCCCCACGGGAAAGCCTCTTTGGTGCTTGTGGTTGGTTTGTAGTGCGCCTCTCTGCTGGCCATGGCCACTGAGGGGTGCTCTTGCAATGTGATGCCCTCCTTGGTGGGGCATACATGTGCCTTATGGCCAAACGCGTCACAGTGGGTGCAGATAGGGGGTGCGCTGTCCACGGTTACCTGGAAAGGGTGTGTGGTTTGCCCTTCAATATTGATATATGTGGAGTGCGGGATCTGGTTTAGGTTTTTACGATCTCCTCAGTTGGGGTCAGAACTGCGATGGCTTTGCTGGTGCACAGGTGTGGCATCAGAGTAAAGCGTTGCATCTTGTAAGATTGTATTTCGCCATAAATGGTGAGACCATCTTTCAGGTGCTGCTCCAAAATGGCACGTTTTACCGTAGTAGGCAAAAAGTCAAACGTGAGTAATTTGGCTGGATTTTGTCCATCTGATGTATTTGGTTATAACGACCTGTTGCCCTTTGGGGAGGTCAATCACTACGCGCACTGCAGCAGCTTCATCTGCTGCCTCCTTGTTTTCAAAACTGAGGTCCAGCCAACTGCATGACTTGGAGTGAGGTGCGACATACACCGTGGTCAGGAAAAAGTGTGCACATCCCCACAAAATTTTTCACATAGAGCTGTTTGTTGGATGCCTATAAACACACTGACTCCATATTTTACCAATGAGAGTGGTTGGGAGTGCGGCGTGTTGATGTACTGGTTGCATCGCGCTTGCCAAGCAAGGATTTCTGGGGAATTAGTGACCGTCAGTTTTTTTATATCTTTTTCAATTTTCCAGTTTCTCTGGGGCGTTTTTGAACGTTTGAGGCCGCGGGCCTCCCACCTGCTCCTCTTACCTTACTTGCTAACTGCTCCCTGACATGGGCGCAGATTAATCTCCTCTGTGAAATCATCAAACTAGAATCAGACTTGAATTGAACAAGTTGCAAAAGTGATTGCAACGAGAGAGAAAAGTTATATCCAGAGGGTGACAATATCAATTGTATTATCTTCCAAGGTGTGATCAATAAGTTTCAAGTATCATTAAGCATTAGCTGAGCCCTCTGTAGTGAGCACCAGACATTTGGGCTTCATTCTAGAGCTCAATGGTGCTATGCTCAAGAAGCTCAACAGTCAATACTTAGAGCCCACTAAGATGCATGACAAGTATATTTTTTATTTTAGAGTGTTCTAAATTACCACTTAGGTCCTTTCAGCTATAGTATCCATCCTATGGTAAGTATAGTGAAATGAACTTTTGGAAGTCAAGTATCAAAACGATATATAGGATTAATAATGTAAATTTATTATAGCGTAGAATAGTGGTTTTTATCTCTTTCTAATTGGCGTCACTTTCCTAGAATTTTTTAAGAATGTAAAAAGTACACCTTGCCCATCCACTGTCATGGTCCCAAGACATCATGGTAGGGACTGACCCCAAAGACAAGGCTGGGCGTCAGAAGGCCCAGAAAGTGAAATTACAGGGCCTCCTAGACCTGAAGCACACCATAGACCAGCGCTGGGTATGGGCAAAATATGTCCAGGTTGGTCCTAGTGGGGTGCCAAGTGCCCAGCCCCTTACATCGGGACAAGCATTGGAGAGAACTATCTATCAAATAAAGATGGATGGTTCAATTTGGTTAGTTGTGGAACGGGGTTATAAAACCTTTTTCATCTACAAAATAACGCGCTTGGGTCAAATACACTTCAATCAATCACTCGAGTGAAGTCAGTTATAGCCTATTCAACTAATTTGGATGGCAGTATTGCCCTATTGGTGAGTCAGTTCTTAGGCCCACTGTGGCATAACCACAATTTCCGCATCTGAGCTTAAATACGTTTTCCCCAACCAACATTCCTTGTTGGTCAACTTTATAAATAAACCTTTCCTCGTTTAGGTTTTTTTTATGATATACATGAACTCTCCTGTGTGCAAACCTCTTCAAGGAGGTCTTACGCTCCATTACCCTTGCCATTGCAGGTACATTTCATCTCTCACCTCGTGCACCATTTGTTCAACCAGGTTCCCTCCAACCTGGGTTGCTTAGCCCCTTTTGATATGTGCACCACGTTGATTTTTTATGGGGTTTTTATCATAAAACTCACCATTCTATGCCTAAGCTATTATTGCTCCAGCACCCTCTACTTGGCTCTAATGACTTTGGCCCTAACGGCTAGTTCCCTAGAGTTGGCCTTGTGCACTTTGCACTACCACGCTGGGAACAGGAGAGTTATAGACACTCTCTTTACATCCACCAACATTTTTGCTCCATTGTCCTCAGATTCCCCACCAGCTTATCCAGTGTTGGGCAGTGGATAAACTCCCTCCACCATTTTCTGCCCAGCAGGAAAATGCACTCAGACTGTTTCGTCCAGTCCTAAGACCCTTGGAAAATTCATTTCTCCCAAGGATCTTGACGCCCACCTCGCTCATACCAAAACAGTGCCTTGTTGCCCCCTAATGATCCCCTGGAGCAGAATGCATTTTGGCTTTAGGGTCAATTTTAGGAAACGTTTCCATTACTATGAAAAAGCCATTATCAAAGTTCTGAGAAGTGCTTATAACATGCCATTTTATTGATTTCCGCTCCTATAAGGCGTATTGGATCTCAGCTTCACCTATGAAGCTGATGCCACCATTGCGGCAACTGTGCTCCTGGGTTTCCAGGGTACCCCTCTCCTCACAGTATAGATCTGATTCCAGCGGAAACCACTTTGATGGTTCAGTTCGCTGGTTTGCCCACCCACCTTCCCCAGTGGTGCTCCATCAGGAGATGATGAACAGTTTGGCAGCCTATGGCTCCACCCCATCTTACAATTTGTGGTCTCAAATGGGGCCACACGCCTTGCTGGGCCTTGGGCATTTGCCTAAGTCAGCCCTAAATTTAGTAGAATTGCATTGTCAATTCCCCCTCAAACTGTCATTCCTTATGCCCCTGAATATCTGCTCTTGTCCTTCATCAAGGGTGGGCAGACGATCTGTCTATCCGTTTTAAGTTTGCCCACTCAAAACGTAAATGAAAGTCCCTAGCTGCCTCCATTGGCTCTAATTTTTCATCCACTAAACCTCCAATCCGCCACCTACCCCATGCCTGTTTTAATATGGGATACGATTCTAGTTCTCCCTCTCCAAAAGCTTGATGCTGCAGCCATGCATGCAGCCACCAATCAGCTTCCTCCTTGCTCAGTGCCACAAATGCTCCCTCCAATCAAGCACTGGCTTAAACCACTGTTTGCTCCCATGCTTCCCCCAACAAACCAACCAAATCCTAGTCCAAAGTCAATTCTTTAGTTCATTTCTACAAAAACCCTTGTGACCTATTGGCTGAAATTGATAAATTTTGTACTTTTATAAATGAATCCACTTCCAAATTTAGCAGTTTGTATATGCTGACCATGATGTAATTTACTCCCTTCGCTTATTCGTCCCTCTAGAAAGACACTGAGACGTTCTGTGGTGACCACCAGTTGGCTGTTGAAGCAAAGGCCAAGCCAGATTGTCATTCCTCTGCAAAGCTGTCATTAAATCAGTGGTAATTCTATCAGGAGGAATCCCTCCTCCAATTATTCCATCACCCTCAGTACATCTAAATAAGAATGTCTTATCAAAGATCACAAAGCCGCCAATTATTCCATTAATACTGTGGCAGTGGTAGTACAAATCCCAAAGCAAAGATTACCAACACCAATACCACAACATTTATAAAGCTCCCAAATGCAAACATGAAAGCTAAAACAGCTTTGGCCATATATGTCATCTCCCTTTTTTTATGCTGGCTGTTTCCTTGACACACCAATCAAAAGAGACTTTGATCCACATTCTGTTGACACCTGACTTCCTTACTCTCCATAATAGCCCATGTTCTGCCTTGTGATAGAGGTGCTGCTAAGGGATGAGCCCCTTGATCCTCTAATCACTTTAATATGGTGTTATATCTGGTTTTCTGTTGTCCCACATAGTTGGTTGTGTTTGAATTTTGTGTTTTGTCCACTCGTTTTTGCAATTAAATCCACTTTGTTCAGTAAGTTTTTGTTCTTATTTGCACTTTGAGCTCCAGTAATGTCCATCCTCTTGCCAGCATACCTCAAATAAAAAGATTTAAAATTAAAAAAGGTTTAGAATTTAAAATTTAAGAATATGAGTTTTTAATTCTTGCATTTGACAATATAAGCCTCAAAAGGAAAAGGATTAATAGAAAATTAATGGATGGGGAATCCAGAAAAGAAACTCTTGGTCAGGCGGTGCATTATGTAATGTATAATGCATTTGTATCATATTTTTGATATGAAAGTCTGTGAGTTGAATACTCAAGTTGTATGATACTGGGAGTAACTTGGGTTGATCATTTGACAGATTCTTAATCATTACCCTTTTTTACGTTGTAACAATTTACTGCCTTGGATGCCAC
Source organism: Massospora cicadina (assembly GCA_022478985.1). Taxonomy (NCBI): domain Eukaryota; kingdom Fungi; phylum Entomophthoromycota; class Entomophthoromycetes; order Entomophthorales; family Entomophthoraceae; genus Massospora; species Massospora cicadina. The sequence goes on along the minus strand of JAKSZP010009379.1, from coordinate 80,705 downwards.
CTTGGGTTTTTGTTGCCTGACCTTCTGATAATTTTTCATTTTGATTAAGTGGATTTCATTTTTGTGTATATAAGGATTAATTTGTTATATCAGAATCTTACCAGAGTCAATTTGAGGTAATTCAACTATCAATTTCTCTGTTTAATTTATTAAGGTAATTCCTTTATTTCCCTTCTCAAGTCTAGGAATCATTTTGTTGAGGGAGTCAAGTAATCAAGTCCTTCCCATCATGTTCAATACTTTAATATCAAACAAGGGGCTTTGCTAAGGATAATTTTCTTTTGGTATTAGATTTTACCATTAAATAACATAAAAACTGATCCACCTCACAATAATAGTTTCTTTCTGATTGCTCCTCTCATCCTTCATTCCCATTGGTGCAATTATCTGACAGTAGAACAGCATTAAGATTTTTGTTAAATCACATAAAAATACAGTTTTCTAATGCATTGACTTTGGGATTCTTTCCATAGTAACAGTTAACAGCTTATTGGCCTAGAAACTCCTGACTTAAAGGCCAAGAAGAGTATTTATAAGCCTATTAATGACAAGTTTTATGCCGGTGCATGGCAAAATAGTAAGATTTTAACTAACATATGATTGGCGATATGAAAACCAGGTACTGCAGCCTAAGATAATAAAGAAATTAGGAAATTTTTCAAACAGAAGGGATTGAGGATTGGATATTCTATCATAATTATCAGTAGTTAGAAGTAAGAGGACAAGCTTGCTGACATAAATTAAAACTTCTACAAAAACATATAAGACGTGCACTGAGGGGATAAGTAATATTAGTCAAACCCTTTATCTAATCATTATTAAAAAATAAAATTTAGTATATACTGATTAAAGGATGGTTGGTCAAATCAATCATAACACCCCCTTCAGTTAGTCACCTGAAGTATAAGAAGTGTGCGATCTTGTCAAGAGGAACTATGAATGGCAAAGGTCTTAAAAATATTCTGTTATGTGTGGCCAGCTGTGTTACCTACACTCTCTAAAAGTCACTTTCTGGAAGTAAGGGACTGTTGCGCCACTTGCAGCATGCGGAAGGACCATATACATCAGTCTTAATTGACTTAATAGTAAAGTTTCCCTCTTAAACAGCTTCAGTGCTTTTATGGTAGTCGTTGACAAATTTATCAAGTTTGCAATGTTAAAAACTTTCTACACGTCCATAAAAGTAGTTGAAACTGAGATTTTCTGTTTGTTGCCCGTGTATTTTCAATTTTTGGCATAACAAAGGGATTGTGATTGATTTTGGGGCCTGATTAATGCCCAGTTTTGGGATGAACTTCCAGCGCTCCTCAGTATCAAACCCTGCCAATTTACTGCTTATCACCTCATTCTGATGAGCAAACTGTTAGGGTTAATTGGGTCTTGGAGCATTACCTGCGTTGCTATGTCTTTGTTTTTAGGATACCTGACCATAAATTTTGCCCCTAGTGCAGCTTCATATAATAACGCCACTTAATACTCCATAGCTTCTAACCTCATAAGTTCAACTTAGGTTATATTTTCCTCATTACATACTGCACTGTGTTTACTCAGTACTCATTATGGCAGAGAAGTGGCTAGCGGTCATTAATGACAAACAAAATCTTGTATTGGAGCATATATAAAAGGCGATTGAGGATAGTAAGAAATATACTGGAATAGCCTCCTAGGGCATGATATTAAAATTGACTCACTCATCATTCTGGACACATGGAATTTCCACATGAAGTTTCCCACTAAGAATCTGGCTGCCAAATTCTCATGCTCTATATAGTTGAGAAAAATTTGGCCAATGCCCTTTTTGAATAAAGCTTCTGGCGTACTGGACGCACCACAATATGTCTTTCACTTTTCAGCTATCCCCTTTTAAAGGTAAAATACTAAACTCCTAAGCTTATTCTGGTTGAGAACACACAGGAGGTAGAAAAGAAAAATTGTACCTCTAAAACTTCCTGTCAGTCATTCCAGTGCCTCATGGCTTTGAATGGTACCCTTCCTAGAAAAACAGCTTTTAAGCGCAATAGAGTGCATGAATTGCAATTAGTTGGCGGAAGACTTCCATGCATCCCACCCTGAGGCTCCCCATACCCCAGTATGTTGTAGCCACTCTGTCTATTAAGCTACCCAAGGAACAATTTAAACGCTCTAGTTCATTCCCACCGTTGTAGTTGTGTTGACCAACCATCTGAATAAATTATTTTTATTTTTATTTATTCAAAGATGGCCGACCAGGGGACTGACACATCAATATAAGGGAAAGGAAAGGAAAGTAAAGTGGGGGGAGCACATTAAGTATCAGAACCAGAAAGACAGGACGGAACATGGTACACTTGTGTGTGGCTAGTAGCCACGGGTTGTGGGTGACTATGTCTTTGAGAGACTTGACAGCTCAAGGGCTAGTAGGGCGTACCACCTATAGAATTGTGAGACTTTCAGTGTCAAATCGAAGGAACCAGATTTGGACCAGTTACCCATCTGTTTCTTCCATTTGTGTTTTAGTGATCCGAATATCCAGGCTTGGAAGTGGTCGGCCAATTGGGTGTGGAACCTAACGATAGCTTGGTTAATGTTGTGGAAGATCCCGTTGAAGTCATTAAGGGCAATTGTGTGAATGGACCATATTGCAATACTCACAATTAAAGCTTTTAGCGTCTGGGGGATAGGTGAGATTGTGTTGAGTGCTAGGATATCGCGGGATAGTCTGAATTCAGCTGTTAGTGATTGCTGGAATAAGTACATTACATTGGCCCAGATAGTCTTGGACGGCGGGCACTCTTCCAGGCGGTGGGCCAGCGTGTTGTGTCTGCTGCAGATGGCGCATGACTTGAACATTGAGAAGGTGCAGTCGGCTGTTCTAAACGTATGACTCATGTAGCGCCACACTGTGGAGCTCACTTGTGGGGATTAGAGGGGGCAAGTGATGAGGTCCCACACCTTCCTTTGAGTGCTCAAGTCATATGGGACGTCTTGGTAATCTAGATAGTCAATCCGGGATAGAGGGAAAGGTGGTAGTGGGGCAGGTGCGCTGGTCACAGTTTGTCCTCTGTGGAGTCACATATACTCTATTGGCGGGTTAGTATCATCAGATTGTTGTTCATAGGAGAAACTCCAACCCCCTTGTCTTAGGGTGTACAGGACGCGTTTGAAGTAGCGGTTGGTGTTGTGCGGTCCTGTGGCTGTTGGGTGTGTTGTTAGGTACTTCATCAGTGTTGTGGGGTTGGATGGGTACCTCAGATGTAGTGCCTTTGAAAAGTTGATTTGGGCTGCCTTGGCCCAGTGGGGGAAAGCAAATTGGGCGACGTTGTCATAGCTATCCATGAGCCAAAGATTTGCTTTGCTTGTTCCATGAAGTTGAGCAGCCCCATCCCGCCTTTCTTCCGTGGGCCATACATGGTCTCCAGCCTGACTGGTGCGCGGTATCCAGACCACAGCCAGTTCTTCAGGAGCTTGTAGACTGCGTTGGTAAAGTTGGTGGAGAAAGGAACTGCGTGAGCATCAAACCATAACTTTGACAAGATCAGGGAGTTGGATAACACAACCCCTTCAGCTAAACTAGCTTTACTCCTCCGCATGCTTGTCATTCTTTGTGATGTTGTCCAGTATTTTGGTTTCAATGGTATCAAGTGCATATCCACCAGCCTCAAGCCATATTCCCAGATGACGGACTGGGTTGGTGCCGGGGGTGGGGTGCGAAGGGTAAGCACAGTGGTTTTATTGGCGTAGGTCTTTGTCTTGTGTTAGGATGTGCGGTGGGTTGGTTTGCTGGTTGTGGGAGGGGGATCCATTTTGAGCTGAATTTGCCCACTACAATTACTTCTGTTTTCTGTTTGTTCAGCTTGGCGTTACTTACTGACTCATATTGGTGGATAATGCGCTCAATTTCTCTGGCATCCCTATTGCCAGAGACACTGGCTACACAGTCGTCAGTAAAGGCGAGCATCTTGGTTGGTAGTTGACCCTCCAACCTGATTCCAGAGAGCTTGGAGTTTACTATGCGGAGGAGAGGGTCAAGGCTGAAATTGTATAGTAGGGGGCTAAGCGGGTCGCCTTGTTTGAGGCCCCTTTGTGGGGTGATGGTGCTAGTTAGGAAACCTGGTCCTCTGATTGCAAACCTTGCTAAGCGTGTTAGGAGGAGCTCCCAGTTTATAAAGCGGGATGGGAGGTTGAAGGCCTTTAGACATTGTTCCAAGTAGTCCCAGTGCACTCGGTCATATGCTTTCTTTTGGTCCAGGAAAGCAAGGGCGTCAGTGGGGTTAGCTTGGCAGATGTTGGCTATGGTGTGAATGTTATCCCAAATCGAGTGATTAGGGATAAAGCCATACTGATGGGGGGAGAGGGCTGTCTGTGCAATGCATCCCAGACGCTTAGCTAAGATTTTTGTTAGTATTTTAGTATCGGTGTTGGTGATAGCAATTGGACGCCAATTGTTTAGGTCTGCTTGGTCTCCTTTATTAAAGAGTGTGTCCACATATGTGTCTTGGCCGCCAGGTAGAAGGGCTGTGTCCTCTAGGCACTTTTTCATAGTTTCTAGTAGTACTGGGGCGATGTAATCAAAATACTTTTTGTAAAATTCATATGGGAGGCCATCAGGCCCAGGGCACTTGTGGCGCGGAGTTGATTTTATTACCTCCCATAGTTCCTCTCTAGTGATGGGTTCAGCAGGGTCTGGTTAATCAGTTATATTGTCAATACTAGCAGATGATGGAAAAAGATTTATTTTGATAGGTGCCATGAAATCCGCCGTGTACAGGTCGGTGTAAAACTGGTGTAATTCAGCCAATATTTCAGATGGTGTGGACGCCAGTGTGTCGTCTGCTTGACAGACCTGTGTGCAGGTTGTCGAGATTGAGATTGGTTTAAAGCAGCGGAATAAATGGGCCGTGTGGGTATCACCAGATAGAATGTATTTTGATTTGTGCCATACTTCAACATATGCTGGTGTTTTCTAAAGAGGGAGTTGACTTGTGCAGATGTTTGGAACCACAGGCTTCCCCATTGAGGTCTGTATCCCTCGCGAGGTGTGTTGTTTTCTAAGTGTTGGAGCTGTCTGATAGCCTTATTAATTGTCGCAGATGTCACGGTCAGCTTTCTGGAGTTCAAGTGACAGGCTTTCTTGGCTACTCTAGTCTTGAAATTTCCCACTCGGCGATAGGGTTCCCTGTAGTTGGTCGTTTTTTTGTCTGTGTTGTTATCACCTTCTTGATCTAAAATTTAAGCTCTGGAAGGTGGATGGTGCTTGGGTGAACTTTGTGCCATGTCGGTGGCTTTTGGTATTTTGCTGCAGATGGTAGTTTTATTGAAACCATTTGGTGGTCAGAGAGGGGGATAAATGTTGTCATAAAATTTGATATACGGTGACAGAAATCTACAGGGGCGAGCATCAGGTCAATCTGGGTCTTTGAGACCAGTTGGTTGTTATTGTAGTGGGGCCTCATCATGTTGGCCAGCGTGGTGGCCTGTTTGGGGATGGTGTTGTACAGGCCCAGTGTTGCTTTTAGTATGCGAAGTTCCGTGTGGCCACAGGGTATGGCCTTTGTTTTGAACCAGTGGTCAGGTATGGGATTATTTCAGCAATTGAAATATCCAGCAAAAAATGTTGTCTCGGTAAAGGGGATTGAGAGGATATCAGAAAAAAATTTGGCAGTCATTTGGGGAATAAACGCATGCCATGGAGAAATTTTCTCTATTCCACTCAAAATCTGTTAGAAGCAGCTGTCCCTCCAGGAGGGAGGATGTGCTTAGGAAATTAACTGGGGGATTGTGGTTGGATTGATTTACCACCCCAAAGTGGTACGTCCAAAAGGATTTAGCTGGGAGGAGCATGGTTGACCATGACTCCTCCTCCCCCGGTGGACAGTGGGGTTCTTGGACAGCCAAGATTTCCACGGGGATCTTGTGCAGGAAAGCCATTTTTTTGGCCTGGGATGTGGGGGCTTTGGCTCCCACAATGTTATGCGTCCCTATGGTGATTGTGGTAATCCGCACATCAGGAACATTGGGGCGACCCACTGGGGTCACCCCATTCCTTAACAGTGGGGGTCATACTACAAGTTTGGGGCTGATCAGAAAGAATGGTTCCATCATGTTGCTCAGTGGTTGTAGCGTCAGTTTTGTTTGGTTTCTTCAGGCTCAGATTACTCTGTAAAGTTTGGCTCTGGCATTGATTGTGTTGTGTCCCACCAGCGTAAAATTTTCTGCTACTTACCTGTGGGCTAGATGTGTAGAAGCTAGGTGTCAGGGCAACTGGGTTTTGTGTGGGAGCGTTGTCACTTTTGTGATTGGCTGGGATGATCTTCCATATCATACTCATGGACCACGTTGTCACTGGTCACATGTGATTGGATAGGAGGATCCACATTGGTGCATGGTGGTTCTGCTTCAGTGTAATTGGAGGCGTCTGATTGGTTGTGTTTAAAAAATTTTCTTTGATTTTGTTGAGTTTTATGTGGGGGATCAGAAAGGTTATTTCGCCACGCTACCATGGCATCTGACTGGATCTGATCTGGGGAAATCGTGGTGTGGGCTTGGGTTTAAGCGGAACTCGCGGCCTGCTTGTATGTGCCCTGTGCAGGACGGCAATCCTTGCATGAAATAGGTTTGACTAAAGTAATTTCGGCTCTTTTGACCCAGTGGAAGGCGTTTTTGGCTTCCTTCATTTTACCAAAGGTTGGGCTCGTTTCATCCATATTGTCCTCACAAAATTCTGGTGCTTCCACCCCGCATTTGATGGGGCACGCGTGGTCTTTGTGGCCTAGAGTTGAGCAGCAGCTGCAGATGGGCAGAGTGTGTTCTGGTGTGATGTGGAAGGGGCGAGATATGCTGCCATCAGGGAGATTGATGGTCACCATGCATGGAATGAGGGTGATATCTTCTATCACGTCCTGGTCAGGTTCAATAATGGCTATTGCCTTCCCTGTGCATAGGTGGGGGAGGGGGTTTTTTTGAATTCAAATTGTTTAATTTCGCCGTAACTTTCTAGGCCCACGCGGAGTTTGTCCTCAAGGATATCATGATGCACGGTGCTCAGGAATCAGTCAAAAATGAAGAACATGTCATTTGCCTCATTCCATCGTGTCTGCAGTGTGTGGATAATGTGATCTTCATTGTTAATTTTTACAGAAAATTTGGATTTTGCTGCGTCCACTGCTTCCTCCGTGGTCATGAACCTGACATCCACCCATCCTCTATGTAAATTTTTAAAATTTACTGAGATGAAGCTCAGGAAAATTGTGGAGAATGCCTCCTCCCATTTTTTCCCATGACTTGAGGGAGGTATCACCGACCATAATTATAAGGTCATGCTCTAGGGAGGACAAGGTGTCAGGTGGACAGCAAGTAAGAATTAGACTGGCCTGCCAGCCCAGATGATAGAGCATCCAATTGACAAACCAGAATGCCAGAGGCACTGCTGCTGGTATGATGAATATGGAACTTGGAGGGAGCTTAATTCTCAACAGATAAAAATGGATTTTGGGGGAAAATGTTTTTATTAAAAATTTAAGGAAGGAGAACTGAACAACAATTTTCTCAGTATGATGCGCCTGATTAAATATTCATTGATTTTGAGGGAAAACAAGCTGGGATCGGGTTCTGCAAGCTTGACCTAAGTGGCGAATTATTTGGAAATGGGCGGGTTAGTTCCCTGGGAACTGACATCACAAAATTTAGCAGTGGGCCGAGTTGCAGTTGGTTCAACCTAAGAGGTGAACTATTCAGGAATGGGTGGGTTAATTCCCTGGGAACTGAAATCACAAAATTTGGTGGCGGGCTGAGTTGTGGTCAGTTTGACCTAAGCGGTGAACTATTCAGGAATGGGTGAGTTAGTTCCCTGGGGACCAACATCACAAAATTTGATGGCAGGCTGAGTTGTGGTCAGTGGCATTGCATCAGGCAAAACGCCCAATTTGCCAGCAGGATGCTTCAAAACCTTGTTGATGGTGTCTGATGCTAATACTTGCCCATCGGGGGTGATGCCTGATGGATTTGGGAGGGGAAGGATTCTTTCAATCATTGTGTAAACTGAATCACAACCGTCAGGCATTCCAGCCAATAGCTCAGTCTTAATACCTTTTTGACCATTTGAAATCCGAGTATCAGGATGATTGCCACTTGAATTAGTTGCGATCAATTCCATTTTGGCAATCTCAGTGCATATTTTACTGATTCCTTGTAACAGTTCTGCCAAGGAGAGTGGGGGTACCGGAAGCAGGATCTGAAGTGGAAGGGCTATTACCCAGCACTTGTCTACCACATGAGCAAGATCGCCCTGAGTAATGAGTGGTATGGCCATCCTCTTTGGTACCTTCTTGTTCAGGAATGGAAAGATGGCCCAATCGACGCCCAGAGGATGTTCACTGGGACTTACACAAGGGTTGGGAATGTTCAATTTTTGTGAAAGCGCCCATTTTTTGTAGAAATTGTAAAACTCTGGGTGCGGCGCTATGCTCACCCTTTTTGGGGGAGGTTGTCCCAACGTGCTGCTGGGGCATTTTTTTCTGATGGGTTGGGTGGGTTTAAGGCCTTTTGCGCTGGCCACTTTTGCCCAGCTGGTGTTGGTGCATATGAATCTGCTCATTTTCCTGGTTGATTGTCAATCAAGATAATTTGCGGAGAATCATGTTACTAATAGTGATAGTAACAGGAAAGAAAAGCCCTGGATAAATTATTTTTATATACTTAATTCCATAATTTAACTAACAATTAGATAAAAATATCTAATTTATGGTAATTAGTATGCCACGTGGCCTTAGATTTTATATGTAGTGGTCTAATGTATCAATATAAACTTAATGAAATCCCTAAATCCACATCAGCGCATTTCTCACTTCATAAATTTATCATCCACCAAAGCTGCAGCCTAAATCACTGTATTGTTCCCTTATTATCACAAAGTAACTATTCTACATTGCCCTATGCGGCGTAAAACCATTGGCAATAGGGTACTATATTATTATGATTGATCTAACAATAACTAAAATGTCCAAAACAATCACGCCTTTTTTAAAAATTCATTTATCCTAAAATATTTGATTCTTGACCCAAATTAAATAGCATAGATTTTAGTCTACCAATTTGGAGCTCTAAAAAGTAATTAAGGAAAGCACTAATGAGAACGCTGTTAGAGGAAGCATATTTGGGGAGGGTGGCAAAAAATAGAGGGTCTTTTTCAGAAGCAATCTATATCATCCTATCTTAATAAGTACTTGAGTAAGCCTGTGAGCCTCTGGAAGTATTTGGTACTGCATGGTGCTCTCTTGTTTAGTTAAATAGAATCCTTGTTGCTAAAAAACACAGTTTTTTATTTAAGTTTTTTTATAAAAAATACTATCTACAAGCACTTTGTGTTGTTGGTGTATTTACCTGTGCAGTTAAGATACGATGCCCTAACACTGGTTTCTAGATTTCGTGCTCAATACAGGGTCCCTACCCTAGGGTATTTAGCCTATAATGGTAACCCTTTCTTCCACTCTAGTGCAGACTTTGTTCAATACAACTTTGAAACCTGTACTGGTTATAAAAAAATCTCAGTGTAGTATATTTGTCCCAAGGTCGACCCATCTTAATTACTTTTACAAGGGCACCACCCCATTTTCCAATGTATTATTGTCTACAAGTATGGTTCTGATCACTTATTCAGGGAATACCTTCCAGAAGAGGCGATGCAAATTATGGACATTGAAGGGCCTGGCCTTGAGGACTTGGTAAATTGTTCTGATGAATTAGTGAATATGAGAAAAATTGAAGGCTCATGCTGTCCTACTTTCTGATATTTCTATTAAGTCATGATCACCAAATAAAAAACATGGAGCAGCAAGTAAGGTACCCAGAGAATAAAAATATGGCCTTAAGAGCCGACTTCAAGTTCGCTAATCAAATCATGGTTTATATAGAAATTACGTTTCAGGTGGAACACTGCCATTTTTTACATTAATAAACCAATTTTAGTTGGAGATTTGTCAGAAAAGTTGCCATTGTCATTCAGGCCAAGTTGATCAGGGAACCCTTCTGACAAAATTGGATAGCGAGGGTGCTGTGCGAGTTAAATATAATTGGCATGCGTTTCCCCCTCCATTCTGACTGTGGGAGCATCCACACATTCTGACATTATAGCAGCTCACAATGATGCGCCTTTCCCTTCACATATTAACAACCCAGGAAGTCTGATAGGGTCATCGCAGGGTTTTCAGCTCGTCAGCCAGGAAATTCCAAAACTGGTCAACCCTGTTAAAGTACTGAATTTTAATAAGTAGGCTAATGTGCACAATTTTCTTGATATTTTTAAGTTAGCATGGATTGAGCGTCTGAGACAGCTAAGTTAGCAGTGGTAATGAATTCATTGGAATCTGAAAGTCAGGTGTTAGTAATGCCAAAACTAAAGAAGGCCAATGCGCCTTACATTTCCTGACAAAACCCTTCTTATCAAGGAGTTTAGAAGAACTGAAAGGTTGACCACTCATAATATGAAATTTCTAGAAATATCATTAAAGAAAGATGAAAATATTTAAGTGTTTGCCAAATAGTTCTATTCATAGGCGCAGATGCAACCTTGAGCTAACATTATAGATAATTTTGATTCTTAGATCAATCTTCACCATGAATGTGAGCCTTACATGGAGTTATATCACGTTCTGAAACCTATCCTAAATGAGAAATTTGAAATTAATTGTCAGAAAATTGGCTATGGGCTCTGCTAGTTTGCAGGCCAACCAATATGAAGACTGGTCAGCCATTGCCATTTCACCTTAGGTGACAGGGCCAGAAGAGGTAAACCCCTTGGCGTGTCACCTGCGCTATTTAGGTATCCCCTAGCCTAAACTCCAACCAACGAAATAAATATAAACTTATAACAAAAGTTAGAATAGGCAAAGGGAGATATTATTGAGAAGGAAGCGCCAGGTATTTATACTATTTATAAAAGGGCTACTGCGCCCACCGCTGACCTATTGGCTCATCCGCTGGTTCTTCCAGAAAACCACTCTTTTTCTTCTACTACTGCACTATTCTCTTCCCTGACGTTGACCCTCTCACTCCATCCTTCCCGATTTCTGAATTAGTTTTGGCTCATCCTCAGCCTTAAGTCACCAGTGAGTCATATGAATGATTAATCTAAATAAACGTCAAATTTAGATTTGATCTTTGAGTTGATAATAATATACTGGAAACAACTTTAGTTGCTCGCTTTGACTCAGAATATCTTGGCATCTAACTGACATCTCTTTTCAATTTATCTCAGTTTATTGAATAGGAATCGCCTTATTCAGGTGATAATTAATTATAATAAATGAGGCGCTGTAAACAACCTCAGCTGCCTCAAACACATAAGTATCAGATCCGCTGACACCAAATAAATAGTACAGGCAGAAATATCATAGATGGATGATTAATTTAATGCATCAGCTTTTTGCCAGAAATCCCACAACAGTCTATGAATGGCAGTTGGTGTAAAAACACTGATTCCGCTGACTGATACCAATTGGATCATCCTTGACTATTAGTTGCTGGTGATCCTTATACTAATTTGGGGACACCGTTTGCCCCATTTGAACCTACCCAAAGTTTTCTGGAATACTAATTTTGACTAAACCTAAATTGGGGAGCAATTAACCAGCAATCATATCAAATAACATGAAATTCAGTTAATAAAATATTCCACTGGGATTGGCCATATCATCCCAAATATCGTTAAAATCATTGGAGGATTCCATCTGGTTAAAATTCTGACATCACTCATATGGTGAATTATATCCTGTCCTTATGCTATCTTTTTTAGAGCACTGAATAAAGCCTGAAAGAATCATGCAATCAATCTGACTGGGTTATGTCACCAAATAGATATTAACTTGGGCATATAACCTTCATATTGAAAAAGTTGATATTCATCAGGTCATTTGTTACTTACAATAATATGAAGCATTTTGACAATCTTTCCACTATGTCAAATTTTAAGGGTAGAGTTTATTTGGTGAGCCCTGTAAGGAGATAGATTTGGGAAAAGTCAGGCCAGAGTAGAGCATGTATTTTCTACATCCACCTTTTCCAAAAATCCCAAGTATGAAAAAACCTCTGACTCCAACTTACCATTTGTGGAAGGATGACAACGCCACCTCACTTCCTTTGGTTCAGCAAAATTAGCCAAAGATAAGGTTGTTGTGACCCATCATCCACAAAAGAAATGCAAAGCTGAGTTGGCGCCAAAAATACAAAATACCTTACGCTCAACAGTTAGTCTTACAGGATATTTCCATTACCTTTGGTGATACTCCCCAGTTGAACGGAGTCCAAGTGACAATGACTATTGAGAATTTAATGGAATACAGCCCCCAGTTAGGACTAGAGATTCAAATTACTTTAAGTCAAGCAGACACTCTGAATTTATTAGCTTTATTATGGCGGACACTTATTTTTCTGAATGCACTTATATTGATATTTCAGTAGATAGTTTAAAGTCAATGCAATTTTGGACAGTGAGGCACTAGTTAATATTGTTTCCGTTAAACTGATGAAGAGACTGGGCCTAGCTCTGGACAAAGACCATTGCAAAACTTATGGTACCGCCAGCCCTCAGACCCCAACTTCATAAGAAGTATATAGTGCGTTGCCACTGAAATTTGGCTCCTTAGAGATTTATGCTCCTGCTATTGTTCTCTAAAATTGAAATTATGATTTTCTTATTGAGAACTCATTTATGTGAACTCATGGAGACAAGTCTGATTTTAAAGTATCCTTTAAAACTTCTCAGAAAAACACTTCCATTATTCTATAATCATAATAATAAGGCCCGTTGCCTCAAACTTAAGGGTTGTCAGCTTAGTGAATAAGGATGGTATATTTCCCATAGAGTACCAGCAGATCTGGGCTTGTACGCGGTGATTACTCAACCAGATTGCAGAATCTACTATGATTTTACTGTGATAATCATAGTCTAACTATTTCAGTGGGCCATCAAAAAATCATGGGGACAAAAATCAATTTGTAGATGCCCAAGGATTATTTGGCAAAATATTCATACCGTTCTGCTGTGCCAATTTGAAACTTGTTGCTTCGCCAGGGATTATCCTTTCTGACCATGGAGAAATTTGAGTGCTTTTATCTAACCTTTATGCATAGATTATTCAGATCAAGCAATAACAGATTATCTTTTTGCACATATGTTAATAGTTGAGGAAGTTCAGCACGTTTCTCATTTTAATGTTTTTAATGAACTAAGCCTTAGCAGCAATATTGAGCAATCTGTTTGCTCCTTAGTACCCTGTAAAAGCCTCTCAGGATTAATGGAGGAAGAGAAGGACCAAGCGTAGGCCTTTTTGAAAAGTATAAGGTTATTTTTACCAAAGATGACTGTGATTTGGTTTGTTCACGCGATGGAATACACCATATTGATACCATAAATTATCCTTCAATTCATTTCTTTCCATTTAGATGTTCAAATGAAGAAGATGAAGTTGTTAACGCCAAAATCAATCAGCTAGTTTAACACATGATGCTATTGTCCTCCAAGAGTCCTTGGGCCTCCCTGGTGTTAATTATTAAGAAAAATGATGGTTTCAACTGTGTAATTATAGGCTACCACAAGCACAACAATACCATTAAAAATGATACTTATTCTTCACCATAGATTTGATGATGTGCTAGATCGCAGGGGCTGAGCGCAATATTTTTAAGCTATGGATTTAATTTTCAGTTATTGGAAGATAGAGCTGCCCAAGGAGGATCAGGAAAAATGCGCCATGATTATTACCCAGGGCTTCTACCATACCACTAGGATGCCGCATGGGTTATGCAACGCCCCTGAGACCTCTAAAGGACTATGGATATTATCTTAGGCGATTTAAAAATTCCTGTGTTTTAGTTTAATACATTATAAAAGTTTTCTTTCAAAGGTTTTTATGAGCATCTGAAACATTTGGAAGAAGTATTCCGCCGCCTCTCCAAGGCTGATTTGAATATCAAGTCACATAAGTGTAATTTTTCTGTGAGCATCTGGAAATCTGGTATTTGTTATTGATAAGCATGAGTTATGGCCTAAGCCGACAAAGGTTGAAGCTATTAAACGCATGGCACAACTGATCATAAGCATGACATTCAAACGTTTATTGGAATGATTAGTTAATATTGTCAGTTTGTAGAGAAATTTAGTAAGATAGAGGACACTGTTTCATCTCTTTAAATATGGAGTATCCTTTTTGTGGACCAGGAACTGTCAGCTAGCATTTATAAACTCAGGATTTACCTTACACAAGCACCACTGTTGAAATACCCTAATTTTGACAAGCCTTTTATTATTGAAATGGATGCATCTCTAAGGAGGTGAAAAGTGAGTCAGTAGGGCGTATGGCTACCAACATGAAGGTTGCAGGTTCAATTCCGGACCTTTGCACATCAATCTGGGTGCCAGATGAAGGAAGCTGTTAGCAGTTAGTAGGCCTAATAACATGAAAACCTTACCCATGACGTAACCAGAAATTCTGAGTCCCAATCTGTTGGTGGAAAAACTTTCTTTGATGGAATTGGCCCTGCTCAGGTTTCATGTTGATGCTTTCTTTCTTTCTCTCTTTTAGTAATGTCTGTCCTCTGGTCATCTTGCCTTGAATAAATAAAAAATGGATGCATCTCTCACTGCCGTTGGGTCAGTGTTGTTGTGATTCAATTCTAACAGGGTTGAGCACCCCATGGCTTACTTCAGTAAGATTTTGGATTTCTATGCATGGAATAATATGGTAACTGAGAAGGAGTGCTTGGTGGTCATCTATGAATGAAGCAATTCTGAGTTTATATCCATGGAGTGAATTCATTGTAGTAACCAATCATACCTTCCTTCAATGGTTACAAACTCTAAAAGAATCAGTATGATGGTTGTCCTGATGGGATTTAAAATTGCAGGATTATGATTGTAAAATTCAGCATCAACCTGATGTAAATCATCAAGATGCCTATGGACTATCTCAACTGCCATTATGGTTTTAGTGGCCAATTTGGCTGATAAATTATTTTATAAAATAGTAAAACAAAATTATGACAATAGACCGGCAGAAGTTCAGCGCTCTTTATAAGAATTAAGGATGAGCCCCGTGGTTAAGAATGATAAGCTTTATGAACCTATCAATGATTCACAACTTTTGTTACCATGACCAACGTAGTGGACTGATTTTATAATTGGGGTCCACAAGGCGATGGGGCACGGCAGTTTCAAAAAGATGATGAAGTTATTGAAACAGCATCAAAATTGAAAAGATATTAATTTTAATATTCATGAGACATCTGTTCTTGCAAATGGTGTTGAGTGGTCAGATCTTATCAGAAAGCCAACGCTTTAGTTGGTTAAACCTAACTTTGCATGGCACACAGTATTTATGGAAGTTGTGGGCCCTCTGGCCATTAAAGACGGCCAATTTAAGTATATAATAGTGGTCATTGACCACCTCACAAAATGTTTGTACAACAAAGCAGTCAAGGATTTGGGTGCCATAATGATGGCTAAGTTCATTTTAATAGATGTTATCTATTAGCATGGATGTCCTCAGTTTCTTCCGACATTTTGAGACTAACTTTTTCACAGTGATTTCAAGCCTAAAGACTTGCTAGGCATATGCATGGTATTGTCAACGCCTTATCACCCCAATCCCAACGGTACCATTGAATGGGTGAATGGTACACTATTAGAATACTATATTAGATAATCATATCGAAGGTGTATAGTTGAGATCTTGTTTTGCCTTACATCGTTTTTACCTACAATATATACTATTGATTGGCAGTTTTTTTCCGCTCAGAGTAACTTTCAAGCGAATTTAATTAAGTAAAAACTAGATTAAGTCTTTTAGCTTATAAAAATCTCCCCATTTGCTTCTCAAAGACCTCAAATCCTCTGCTAGCTGCTCCCATGTAGGGCAGTGGCAAAACCCCACCCAGCGTTTTCCGTCAAGTGGGAAACACACTTGTACTGGTTCATCCAGTCCCACCAAATCATTGGGTCAGTTCAATATGCCCAAGGATCTCGCCACTCACCTTGCACCTGCCCAGGTAGTGCCTCGCAGCCCGCTTGTTCTTCCCTGCTCCCAGCTGCATTTTGGCCTTCAGTTTGCATATGGGAAATTGTTCCCATATGCTGAGAAAAGCTATTATTGGCCTGGCCCACGTGGTGATGCTGCCAGCCAATTTTATAGATTTCTGCCCTTATAAGGGATAATTTGATCTAGGCTTTACTTGTGAAGCTGATGCTGCCATTGTGGCCACCTTGCCCCTGGTTTTCCAGGGCACCCCTATCTCAACAACGTCACCCAGCTCCCCAGACACCATTATGGTGGTTCAGTTTGCAGGGGTCTTACACACCTTCCCCCGCAGTGCTTCATCAGGAGTTGATGGACAGTTTGGCAGCCTAAGGCTCCACACCATCCTTCAGTTTGTGGTCCCCAATGGGGCACTTGCCTCGCTGGGCCTCAGGCACTTGCCACAATTATCCCAAATATCAACAAATTGATTTGTCAATACCCCCTGCGCCATCATTCCTTCTGCCCCTGACCACCCATTATGGGCCTGCGTCAAGGGAGGGCGGACCATCTGTCCATCCTGCTTTTAGTTAATCAAAGCAAGAAAATGCCCCTCTCTTGCTGCTTTTTCTGGACTTGCGTTGCCTCCATCTGGCCCCTAATATGCCTCACACCCCACTACCTTTCCAGTATGGGGTACAATCCTTCCTCACCTCCCCCAAAATCTGCAGCTGTGGCAGTTCCCACAGCTGCCAATCAAGCCCCTCCTCAGCCCAGAGCCACATGCACTAAAAAAAATAGGAGAAGTCTTAAAATAGTTCAGTCTCAGTTATTCTTCAATTGACAGCAACAGCCCATGAATCCACCAACATCGATTTCCTGTATGACTTGAACCCATGTTCCTCATTAGATGAAACTGATGAAGTGGTAAATGTTATTGATGAATTGGAAGTCCACATCAAAGAATTTATCCAGGTACAGCACCCCATTCAGTTCCCTTGGCATTTTTATGGCCCCTGCTGAACGCCAATGTGTTCCACCCTATCCACCAGCTTGCCAAAGCAGCAGCTGCACACTCAGATTTTAGCGACATCTGCAAGGGTACTGACAGATCAGAGGCGATACTAGCCAAGGGTATACCTCTTCTCATTATTTCCCAGACCCTGTCCCCACAGGGCAAACGTGACATCCTCAACCTCCACAAACAAACAGCTGCCGCCATCCAGAATGTGTTTGTCGCTTTTCAGGACAAGCCAAAAGTCACCCATGCCACTGCCACTTTGTTATAACAGCTTCCTTCCATCCACCTTCATGTAGAACAATGCTTATTTCAGTATTTAGGTGCAATTTTTGCTGCAGGTTTTTTCCTGACCATCTGATCATCAGCGATCTCAACCCATATGTTGTTAATCACCCCACACCATTACTCTCCGCCTTAACCTGCCTCATTCCTATGAGGAAAACTCTGATTCTGAGGATGAGCCTCACGATCCCCCTTCCCCTTCTGCCATGGTGGGATAAGCGTCTCACCGTGGTTCCACCTGGTCAGTTGCTTTATTGTTTTTTGTGTGTCTCGCCACTTGTTTAGAGCGTTTGTTTGTGTTTTCAGTTCGCTTTTTAGTGTTTCTGTTTTTCTAATGTCCATCCCCTGGTCAACTTACCTCAAATAAAATCAAAGTATATTATCATTTGGCCATGAGGCATTCCACATTTACTTTACTTAATGGGAAGCAACTGGCACTTCCCCAATTTTATATTCTTGTGTCAAACAAAAATATTTGACCACATCAAAGTATTTGATAATGTTGGAATAGACGCTAATCCAACTAAAAAGAGCAGCATATTTTAATGTGATGGCTTAGAAAAGAAGATCTTATAAAATAAGATATTAAAGGTTAGTAGCAGTTACCCCACTATATTGCAGTGGACTTAGTTTTGTACTATGATAATTATAGCTTTGGAAGAACAAGAAATTTGGAGCACACATGGAAGGAGCCTTTTGAGATAATTGAGAAACATCACAGATGCTTACACTCTGAAGGGTCCTGTTAAAGATCATCCTATTAACCAGGTGCATGCTAAGTTTCTAAAGGAATATCAGCTGAGTTCTGGGCTTATGGACCCAAAATCTCTCAATAAGTTAGTGGACCCTCACATCATTACTTTCTAATGTTTGGTTAAGTGGGGTTAAAGGCTGTTATTGGTTTTACCAACCATATGAATATATTATTTTATATACTTGATTTCATACTTTAACTAATAATTAGATAGCGGATCCAATTAGTATAGTAAATGATATGCCGCATGGCCCTATAAGTGATAATAGTGACCTAATTATTATTCTACACTTATTCAAATCCCTAAATACCGTTGGTGTATTACTTGCTTCCTAAGTTTATCATCCAAAGATTCTAAAGCCTCAATAAATAACTCGCTCACTTATCAATCTCAGTGTAACTATTATACATTGCCCTATTCCAGAGTAAATCCATCAGTAATAGGGTACTATATTTATCATGAATGATATACCAGTAATTCAAATGTCCAGAGGATTACACCTTTTTTAATGAAAATGCCTTAAGCCCTTATTATCTGAATCTGAAACATATATAAACTGATTTTAGTCTACCAATTTGAAATGCTGCTTGATTGATTTATTTGAGGTATGCCAACCAGGGGATGGACAGTACCGATCACAACACTCAAAGCGGCAAAACAAACTACTAACCAGGTGGGAAGCAGAAACTGCTTAACCCACCATGGCAGAGGGTGAGGAGGGGTCAGAGGGTTGGTTTTCAGAAAGACCCACCTCGATCAAGGGGTGTTGGTTACAGTACCAGATCAGAGCAGAAAGCCACGGCGTTGGGGCATCTGCATAGTGGGGGCTGGGGTCAGCGTAGTAGGAGTTTTCCACTTCTGCATCAAGATAATGATGGGAAAGTGTTTCAACAAAAGCTGCGAGGAGAACTTCAGCTTCTTTGCGGGCTTCAGGAAGTTGGGTGAAAAGGGAGATACTGTGGCGGGTGATTTTGGCTGAGGGGTGAATGAAGCAAGCGTTGTGACATTCATAACAGCGATTTCAGCATCATCAAATAGTTTTGAGATGTCACTGAAGGGAGATTCAGGGAAGTCGGGGGGAAGAAGATGGTGGGCAGGCCATGCTGGAGCTGAGCCACTGACTGGGCCACCGCGAGCGTAGTTTTTAGCAATGAGGAGAGGCCACCGCAGCTAAGGCGAGCTGGTGGTCACTTTGGAAGGGGGCTGTATTGGGTAGAGGAGCAAAATGGCGAGGGGTAGGGGTTTCATCGAAGTCAGGAAGGAAAAATTCTGCCCGACCATAATCGCCATGGCAGAGAGGTTGACCTGTATGCTTACTAATGAGGATATTACCTGATTTGTCAGTTTCAGCCAATAGATCCCATGGATTTTGGTTCACTGGAATAGTGGCGTTTAAATTTGAGTGGGTAGGATTGGGCGAATGGGCAGCTGCTTGGGTGCGAATGTTGGTCCAAGCATTGCTCTGATTGGCTGGTGTAGATTTAGGTGGGAGAGTGAGGATGGAGGTTTTGGGTTGGGCTGATTTTCCATGTGGGCCCACTGAACGAGATTGGAGGGTGGGAGGGGGCAGCAAAGCGCCCCATACTGAACCTCCAGAGGGGGCTCAGAAGCTGCATCAGCGGATTTGGCCTTAGGGCACGCTCTTTATGCATGGTTGAGGCCAAAGCAGAGGGAACAAATCTGCCTAACATTATTGACCTGAGCCCAAAAGAAATGATCAGGCGCTGCAGCCACACTAGCGCGGGGTGGGATTTGTTGGGCTATGGTAGGGTGGTGTGGTATGATGGTGGCTGTTGCACGAGGAGCAGCAAGGCGTTCTGCACCAGATGGAATGGCAAAGATGAGGTTGGGATGAGTGCCATAAGCCATGAGCCCCGCGACCAACTGGTCATACAAAACCTGGGGTGGAAGGTGGGATGGGAGATTTGCAAAGGATACCACTAGCGTGGTGTCTGAAGGGAGGCGAGTACGGGTTGTGGGAATGGGGTTTTTTTTATAAATTATAGGAGTTTGTGCTGCCGCTTCGGCATCCTCCTCAGATTGGAACCCAACGTCAAAGTAGCCCTTAAAAGGGCGGAAGTCTATAAAGCCAGCTGGCACAAAGGCTGTATTGGCTAGGTCAATAATTGCCTTATCGGCATATGGGAACAAACGCCCATAGTCCACTCTGAGGCAATAGCGAATAGCAGAGCGAGGGAGGGCGAGAGGATGGGGGCGAGAAGGGTGGACGCGCGCCAGTTGGAGCGCTAAGTCCCGTGGGGGAACAAAACGATTGGAAGCAGTGGGCGGGCTGTTTGAACCTGTCCAAACGCGCTTGCCTGCAGGGCGGAAAACGCTATGTGGGGGTGCACTGCTTCCCCACACTGGGGTGGCAGGCGGCAGAGCCAAGGACATCAAAGAATAGGTTTGGGCAGATGGCTGTGGATAAATAAACTTGAATTTAAAATCGCTTAAAAGTGACTTTGAGCGGTTAAAGAGAGTTTACCAATTTGAAATGCTGCTTAGTAACTATGGAAAGCATTTTTTATTTAACTGAGGTAAGCCAACCAGGGGATGAACATTACCAAAAATACGTAAAACTAAGGAAATAACCAACAAATATAAAATTGGGCACCCCAGGGTACTCAAGTTACCCCTGTTGCCAGCGGGACTGCCAGGTATGGGGGGTTGGTGCACTACTCCAAGGGGGTTTCCCCTGCTATGGAGCAGGTGTGAAGGAAAGGGTCTGTGTGGAGGAACCAGAGTGGGAACCATGATTTTATGAGCGCTTTTTGCCTTGGTCTCATATATCCATAGAGCCAGGCTTGGAAGTGCACCAGTAAGTGGACATGGAAATTATTAATAACCCCATGAATGGTTGAGACCGTGCCCTTGAACGCATCTAATGCAATTGTGTGGATTGTCCACATTGCAATGGGAATTATTAGGGAACGGAGGGTAGGTGGGATTGGTGACTTGATTTGGAGCGCGAAGATGCTCTTTGATATCGAGAATTCCTGTTCCTTTTGGATCTTAAGCAGGCGTGCGACTTCCTGCCATATAGCTTTGGTTGGAGGGCATGTTTCTAGGTGGTGATGTAGGGACCTTCCCTCCACATACTGCACATGTTTTGTGGAGGGAGTTGGAATGGTCCGCCATCCTATAGGTCCTTCTCAGACAGCGCCAGGCGTTTGCTCTTATCCTCGGCTGTAGGAGCGGGTGGTGAGTCATTTTCCACATTGCCTTCTGTGTGGTTAAATCATAGGGAATGTCCAACATATCTAGGTATTCTATCCTGCTATGTTTGGGGTTGTTGCGAGCATATCTCTCTGGGGGTGGTTTTTTGGGTTTTTTAATTTGAATTGGTGGCTGAGTCAGCCCCTTCGCTGTATAGTACCCATGTTCTCTATGGTCCATCTCATATGGCAGATAGTTCAGAGGATATGTTTGAAATGAGGAGAGGTTCCATGCGGACCCATTGCAGTAGGGTGCTTGGCAATGTATGAAAGTAGTCTGGGTGAACTATGTGGGTTGGTTAATTTGAGCGCCTGTGCAAAGTTAGTCCTTGCTGCTCTGGACCAATGTTGTTGCGGGAGGTCTGGAGCAAGGATTTTTTATCCAGGTACCTAGGATGTGATTGGCGTGGCTCTCAAAATCTACTAGTCCCATGCCTCCGCTTGAGCGTGTTCCAAATAGTGTTTCCATCTGTATAGGAGGGTAAGAGCCGGGCCACAGCCAGCACTGGATAAGCGCGCGGATTGAAGTTATAAAGGTAGGTGAGAAGGCGATCGCGTGGGCCTGGTACCACAGTATTGGGAGGATGAGCGAGTTAGCAACTGTAACTCGCCCTGTTAATCCTGAGGTTCTTCCCTTGAGGGAGGCGACGCGTTTGGATACCCGTTGTAACAGGTTACTTTCCATTGTCTCATTAGCATATCCCCCTGATTCTAGCCAAATTCCAAGGTGTCAGACAGGAGTGGTGGGTGGAGGTGATGCAAAGGGTAAAATGATTGGGTTTTTTCTACGTGTGTTGGTATGAGGTTCTGATGTTGTGGCCCAGTTGTTTCTGTATTTGCCTAAGAGGATAATTTCTGTCTTTCTTTTGTTGAGCGATGTATTGCTCACCTTGGAGTATTCCTCTAGAGTGCGTTCCAGCTGTCGGGTATCTTCATTGTTTGCTATACCTGCTACACAGTCATCCGCAAAGGCCAGTATTTTGACTGTTGGTTCTCCTTGTGCGGTTATCCCCATGAGACATGAGTCAGTTACTCGGAGGAGTGGGTCAAAGCTGAAATTGTATAGCAGTGGGCTGAAAAGATCCCCTTGTTTGAGCCCTCTGTGTGGTTTAATCTTGTTTGTTAGGAGTCCAAGGCCGCATACAGCCATGGTTGCAGATTATGTTAGGAGCATCGCCCATTTTTATGAATCTTGGTGGGAGTTTGAAGGCATGTAGACATTCTTTTAGGTATGGGCAGCTGACACGGTCATACGCCTTTTCCTGATCCAAGAAGACCAGGGCACCAATTGCTTTGGATTGGCAAATGTTTGCAACAGGGTGAATATTGTTCCAGATTGAACGCCCTGGTATAAACCCAAACTGGTTGGGTGATAGGACGTCAGATGCAATTGCGCCTAATCTAGCTGCTAAAATTTTTGTTAGAATTTTTGTGTCAGTGTTGGAGAGTGCAATTGGGCGCCAGTTGGCCAGGCCCAACTTGTCACCCTTTTTATACAAGTTTATAACATAGGATTCATGGCCTCCTGGTAATAGGCGTGTTTCCAACAAGCTCTGGTTCATAGACGCCAATAGGAGGGGAGCGATTTGTTGAAATTTTTTTTGTAAAATTCGTAGAGTATCCCATCAGGCCCTGGGCATTTCCTATGTGGTTCACCGCGAATTGTCTCCCAAAAGCTCCTCCCGTGTAATTAGGGATAGTATGCTGTAATCTGGTGGTATACTTTGTATCTCAGCAGTTTGTAAAAATTCTTTAATTTTTTGTGAATCTGTTGGCGTTTCGCGATATAATTCAGTGTAATAATGGTGTACTTCCACCTTGACCTCCTCAGGGTCAGTTGCCATGGTGCCATTGGTCTTGCAGACCTGTGTGCACATGGGCTGGTTTCTGCGGGAGTGGAATTGGCGGAAAAAGTATGTTAAACAGGTTTCGCCTTCCTTTATGAACTTACCTTTGTTTGATACTTTGATTCTGTGTTGGTGTTTGAAGAAGATTGCTAAGTTGGGCAGATATTTCTGCCCATTTGGGTCCCCAATTGAGGCTATAGCCAGATCTCGGAGTATTTATCTCCAGGTGGTCTAGTTCTGCCAAGGTACGCTTGATTGTGGCCATGTTCGCAGTGTACTTACATGATGCAATATGTCAGGTTTTGTTGATTAAATTCTTTTGAATTTTTCCCATGTTCCAATGGGATCTGAAGTGAATGGGGCTGTGAATTCTGGGTTTGTAGCCTTGTTTTCAACCCAGTCAGATATCTCAGGCAATTTTATATTTTCCAGGTGAAGCTTTCTCCAAGGCGACACTTGTATGTGGGATTGGGTTGGCGCTAACTGCACCGTAACCAATCAGTGGTCAGAAAAATTGGTTTTTTTTGTTGTAAATTTGGAGATTCTTAGGCGGTGGGATTGCGGGACAAGGATGTGGTCAATGCGACTCATCAATATGAGTGCTCCCTCACATATGTTGGGCTACGTCATGTGGGGAAGGAGTGGTGAACTGGGGGGAAGAGCATCCTGTAAGCCAAGAGATGCCTTCATTGTGCGGAATCCAATGTGTCCAGGTGTGTATCCCCTGGGATTAGGCCATCAATCTGTATCAGGGTTATCCCAGCAGTTGAAATCGCCTAACACAATGGTATCTGGTGGGAGGGTGAGAGTAAGAATGTTTTCAAAAATTGTTTTCTCTTGGTTGCAGTGCACAGTGCATATATACATGCTATCGAAATTTTTTCCTCTTAGCATGTGATTGTTGCTACCAGGACTTGACCATGTAAGTGTGATGACGAATTTGTGATTTTAAATTTTTTGTTGTTTTGGATGATCACCCCATAGTGAGACGTCCATACTGATTGTGATGGTGCGACCCTGGTTGACTAGCTTCTTATTCCCCTTGTAGACAGTGGGCTTCTTGGATGGCTAAGATGTCTACAAGAGGTTTTCGCAGGAATTCCAGCTTTTTGGCTTGGGACATATGAGCCCTGGCTCCTGCAATGTTTAGCGTCCCTATTGCACTGAGGTGCCCGCGGCGCCTCAGGAGCAGTTGGGAGGGCCCTTTGGCCCTATCCCACCGTGGCTCATTTTGGTCATGCTCCGCGTCTGTGCTCCAACTCTTTCACTGCCATTGTTGGTTCCCTTGATCTTACCCAATGATTCAAGGGAATTGCAGTTTTTTGCATTTGCATCAACTTTTCCTGCACAGGTCTCATGTTGATTTGATGCGGATTGTTGATTGGATTTTATATTTTTGAGGTTTGACTTTGGTAATTGTGCACCGCATTTTCGCCCAATTTGTGGTTGAATTGTTCCTCAGTATATGCAAGACTGATGTCACTTTGTGACTCAGTCAGGTTACTATGAAAATTTTCTACCTGGGCATATTGTTCTGATTAATTGGTTCAGTAAATATCCAAAATATCCTCCCAAATTTGTCTGGGGTTAATGGCGGACTCCACGTGTGCCGCCACTTTGGCCGCTGCTCGCTTGCGGGCTTTTTGTGCCACTTTACGTTTTTTGCTTGTAACTGGGTCCATGATGGAGTATAGTCCATCTTCACCCCAGCGGAATGGGTGGTGACTGTCAGTCATTTTTGCGAAGTTTTCATTATCTTAGTCCATTGATTCCTCACAATGATCATTTTACATTAAGCCTATTTCATAGGGCATGCGTGTTCCTTGTGGCCCATTGAGCCACAGTGGTTGCAAATGGGCGGTGCACGTTCCAGTGTAACTTAGAATGCGTCTGACTGGCCCCCATCTGCGAAGTGAAATTCTGCTGTGCAGGGAATTCCAAATAAGACCTCTTCCACTTCTGGGAATGAGTTGATTACAGTGATAGCTTTGCCTGTGCACAAGTTGGGCATCAGGCAAAATTGCTGTAATTTGAGTTGCTGAATTTCTTTGTAGGCCACAAGACCTTTGCGGAGCTCCTCCTTGATTACCTTACGAGGAAGTTTGGTGGGGAGCGAGTCAAAGGAGATGAACAAAGTTTTCACTTTGTTCCATCTGGTGCGCGCGGTGCACACACAATTTTTGCCCTCAGGGAGGGCAATTTCCTCGCAGATTTTTGCTGCGGCATCAGCTTCATCGGCTGTTTTGAAACCAATATTGATCCAGCCGCGGCCCATGTTGTTGGTGGCTACGTACACCGCGTGAGGGAAAAGTGAGGGCCATGCCTCACATGTTTTCTCCCACAGGGTCGGTGACTCATCCCCAAGGAAGATTCTGATCCCATGCTCCACCTTTGACAAGGGTTGGTTGAACTGAATGTACATATATTGCGCGTGCTTTACAGTGAATACCATAAGCCCAGACAGTGTCTGAGTTTGCGATTTCTTTGTGGATTGGGTTCCTGGTCCCCCTCCAGGGCGTTTCTTGCCCTTAGTTGCACCATTAAGCGCACCGCTCGCCGTGATGCTCGCCCATGTTGTATTGTTTTTATTGATAAAGTCGCCCATCTTTCCTGTGTGTGATTATCCAAATTTTCTGTTCGAATCAAATTGTATTAACTAAAGTGATTGTTATGAGAAAGAAAGCCACTATGGAAAACATTTTGAGAACGCTGTTAGTTAAAGCATATATAATGAGGTTTGGCAAAGAAAAAGCAATCTTGCTCAGGAACAAGCTGCATCAGTCTATCTGTAGAATTAAAAAAAATCTCATTAGCCTCAGGAAATATTTGATAATACAGTGTGCTTTATTTTTTACTTAAAAATACACCCTGTTGCTGAAAACAAAGTTTCTTTTGTTAAGATTTTTTCAAAGTTACTGTATTCAAACTGTACTTTGCGTTGTTGGTGTCACTACCTGTGCAGTTAAAATAAGATGCCCTAGCACTGTTTTACTACCCATAGATGGAAATATTTCACTTGGTTAAAAGGAAAGGATAATGTTAGTCTGGAAGCACCACCTTCTGTTTATATTGTAACTAGCACCCTGCCAGCTAATAAGTGGCCCAAGGAACCAGTAAATCTTCATCTTAAAACTTATATTGTTCCAGATGAGTGGTGGTTTAGTGCCCGGGATCTCATGTTCTTTTTCCTTCCCCCTTATTACTAAACTTTCTTTGGTAGACTTAATAAAAGTTTGCAGAAAGTTAGTGAAATCCAGGTTTCTTTGGTAGGACCCTAGGGCTCATCAAACTCCCAGCCCAGCTACCCAATTTTATTGAAAATAGCTAAAATCACCATAAACCCCAATCCACTATTAATGGGCCAGCAAAGATAAAATTAGTTGTTAATGCTAATATGGATCATGTATAAACCACTTCAGATCCCATAATCTACATCCAAGGTTACAATGAACATCTGACCCATGATAACAAAATGTAACTGTTGGGATTTAAGATGACAAGCAAGCCAAAATCCCTACTCCCAAATCGAGCCTTGACAGATCAACTCTCAAACTAGTGCAAACGGAACCCTATCAGAAAAACACCAAAGCCAAAATTTGATCATGAAGCATCATTCATAAAATAATTAATTTAATTACCTTCAGAAATACTGTCCCTGCTTCCCAAATTATGAAAGGTGCCGCCCCACCACTATAGTTATGAGGATGACATAGTACAATGAGGTGCCATCCAGGCAATCAATCCAGAAGGCAGTAAAAGATCCTGATCATATGGGGCCACGAGGGTTCACGAGGCACCATGTCCCCACACACCCTATAGCTATCAACGCTTTCTAACACTATAAAGTAGTATATATTCTCTCCATCTTTTCATTTTCAACCTCTCCACTAATTTTCTGTTTTGAGTCCATTTAAGTCTTCAACGACAGTCAAGAGAACTGTTGTGCTTAGAGAATTGGTGCTCACTACAGGGGACTCTGAGCTGCTTAAGTAAAAACGTCTACCATGAATAATTGAGAATACTAGCAGTCATGAAGATCAATATGATGATCAGTCAAGAAGTATTGCTTGCTAGATTTATACCTTGCGGTATTGAGTACCGCCTGCACATCCTAATAGTTTAGCTTTTTGGGCCACTTTCCAGTTCTCCACGCTCTCAGTTGATGAAAATCAGTATCAACTTCAATATGAACTAAACTAAAATTGGTCAACAATTAAAAAATGGCATCTACTCTGTGGGTGCCTGCTCCAGCCGCCCCAGCACCTCTTCTATGCCCTCTATCATGCAGGATCTTTACACCTTGGCCCAGATGCCAGCGGAAGACTTGAATCTGGTAACCAAGCACTACTTTTTCAGAACTTAATTCACCCAGCTATTTATCACCTCCTCCAGCTAGTTAGGTTGCATCATCACGAAATCTCTCACCAACTTGTACTCACTCAAACCTTACACTCCCATGTCATCAATTTTTACAACTTGGCCCCCTACTTCATCTACAACAACTGAAAGGCCATTATTTATAACTGCTGATTAGTCCTTGAGGCCCAAGGCTAAATTGCGGTGTTGGATAGAGGGACATCAGACTACCTTGAGGAACATCTGCATCATAATACCCAACTCCTCGTGGCTGCTTATAAACCATAGCCTCCATCATTTTAAAGATCTGATATGGACCCTGCAACAACACTATTGGGAGCTGGTCTCTTGCTATTACACCTCTGGGAGTGAAGGTCCTGAAGGTCTTAGGGGGCCTGAAGGTCCCAAAGGATGTGAGGGACCCAAAGGAAAAGAAGGTCCCCATGGGCCTTGAGGGCACTCTGGCCCCATGGCACCTACCTCTGGGAACCTGACGACCCTTGGCTAAAGTATTTTCAACAGGCCAAGCCACCTTATGCAATCAGAGCTGGAATGCAGCTCAGGGATGCAAACTCTGAGTAGACGGAGTCCCCCTCGACCCTAGGGTCTCTAATGAGGCATTGACAGACAAAAAAGGATAATTTTAGTGCCTTCAAAAAGCTTAATGATAGTCGCCTCTCTCAGCTTGAACAAACGTGTTGAGGTTTAAGACCCATTTGGCCACCCTTGAGAACTGATTACTCCTTCGTGGCTCCGATATCAATCCCTAAAGTAAAAGTTGCCCATAAGACTTCCATTTCCTCCCTCAACCATTACTAGGATGATATTCAAGAGGACCTAAATGGTCAAAAATGAAGGTTAGACCATCAGGTCCCCTGCAACTATGCGGAGACAAAGGTCACCAAGAAAGCACCAATTCAGGTGTTAACACCCTCTTCACTCCTCATGTAAATAACTTTCTACCAAGTATTATAGAAAGGTTCACCACCCATCAGGCAGGCATCGCTCTTTCTTGTATGCCAACAAGAGTTCTATGGAAGAAGCCACTGACTGGCAGAAAGCGAAGCATATCCACTCCTGCCTTAACAGAACTGCTTGGGAGATCATGACTCCTCACTTGAAGGAATGAAACACTTGGGAATGGGTCCATATGGACTTAATTCAAGAATTTGACAGTAATCAAACCAAGAACAATCAAAAGCAAGCATTTTTAAGTATCTGCCTGAATAAAATGGATCGCCCCATGGAGTTCGCCAGCCATTTTTATGCCCAAGCGCAGCCTATGGTTACCACCAGTTACATTAACTTTGATGACGCTATCACCAAAATTATCTTCACATTGGAATCCTACCCCAAGGTCCAAATGCATATGCTCAACCAAAAGAACGTTTTCACCTTCAAACAAGAAATCAATGAAGCTATCAAAGAGGTCCCTGCATTGAAACTATTTTCCAAGGCTGCACCTTCAGGCTCCTCTAAGCGTCCTTGTGTCCATGTGGTTAAAAATCAGAAGAATCCTTGACCCTGATGCACCTACTGCAATGGTTTCAAACACAGCGCCAATACATGCTGGAAATGACTTGCTGAGGAGGCGGGAAAAGGGCAGTCAGAATGAAGAATGATGCACTTCATGCTGACATTCCTTTCGTGCATCAAGGATCATCCATGACCTTGATTGAACCTGGAGCTATTTTACCTGAAGAATAAGTTTCAGTACCCATTGATAATAAGGAAATTTATACTGTTTAATCTTCTTCCATTGAATCTCTATTGCTTCTTATGCTACCTCCCCAGTTTGGAAGTATGATTACCCACATTGCAGTTCAAGTTTATAATAATATGGTTATCGCCATAGTCAACAGTGGCTCCTCATAAACTTTATATCGTCCAAGTTGATGAAGCGTATTAAGTTTACTCTGGACTTGCCACAACATATGGAATACGGCATGGCTGGCCCACAATGTATCCGATCCATGGGGGCTTATTCTTCCCTATCTATCCAATTTGGGAAGCTCTCTGTAGACACCCCGCCTTCTCTCTGGATAACCCAAGCTATGACCTTCTTCTTGTAATGCGGTTTCTTCAAGGCTACTCAGAAGTAGTACAATATGTTTAAGAATTTTTATCTCTACTGGAGCATTGGGTTCGCCTATTCTTTGAAACCTCCCACGACTCTAAAATTGAGGTCATGGCCCAAGCTTACCTACAAGAAAGTGAAGGTCGAATAAATTGACTTTAATATCATGTAAGGGTCTCTAAGTTCTGACTGCCCCCACCTGCTGTTGATGGACAAGAAGGCATGCCAGCTACTTTTTTAGGTCAACCACTATACCTTTGAAGCACTGAGTCATTACTGACATCTGAATTCATGTTAAAATCTCCTCCAGACACCTGCTAGAAATCTGAGACCTAGATAACCCAACTGCAAAGGAGGTTCTACCCTGTCCGGGAATTTAAATTCCAGCTTATTCTGGATCTATATCAGTATTTCTGTCTAACCTTACCAACAGACCCGGGGTAATAGGTCCAAATAGTCCCACCGCCTATGTCCGCCTCCTATCAGTAGAGGCTGTTGATGATGTCCACTTTTGAAAGCCTACAGGACTTTGAGTTGTAGATTCCCCTGTCAATGGTCCTGATTGAAACCAGTATTGGAAAGGATTTCAATGAAGGCCAACAGCGCAAAGATCAAGTAGTATTTAAAGAGTATTCAGACCTATTTTTGGCCTCAGCCTAAAACATTGAAAGAATGAACGGGGTTCTACATCATATGGTGACTGGGGATGCTCACCCTTATGTCCCATCCTAAGCAAAAGAGTAAGGTTGAAGAAGCCCAGGTGCCAGGTTGAGCTTAGATAACTACTTGATGGCAGGCTCTTAATACCTTCGCGCAGCTCTTGGGCCTCTCCCTTCCTTCTTGTCTGGAATTAGGATGGCATCCAATGGGTGGTGATGGACTATCAACAGCTCAACTCTATTATAAAAAGGACAGTTAACCTTTGCCCAAGATAGATGACTCTCTCTGGATGCCCGCCAGATCACAGTACTTCTCTGCAATGGACCTTGCCAGTGGGTATTGGCAAGTATAGCTTAATACCAAGAACAAGCCAAAAACACTTATAGCCAATGAAGGGCTGTTTGATCCCACAAGGATGCCCCAGGGCCTCTGTAATGTGTCGGCTTTTTATAATGCGCCATGGACGGGATCCTTGGGGACAGGAAGTTATTTATGTGTCCTCGTCTACCTTGATGAAATCACTTTCTTCTTATGAACTTTTAATGGACATGCTGATAATCTTAGGGAAGTATAATAGGCTCTGAACAGCTTCAATCAATCTCAAACCTTTGAAGTGCTCCTTTTTCCAGTCAGAAATGGAATTTCTGAAACACACGGTCTCAAAGAATGACATTCAGATCATTTTGGACAAAGCAACGCCATGAAAAAGATGTCGCGCCCTAGAGCTTAAGGTATAAACAGGTATTTCTTGGCATGGTGGGTTGTTTTTGTCTATTTATCCCTCAGTTTGCTGACCTAGCCAAGCCTCTGTTTTACCTCCTTCAGAAGATCGTGTTTTTTGAGTGGCGACCAGAACAAGAACAAACCTTAATGAGTTGAGTACTGCTCATTGTACTAAACTTATTTTAGTCCATCACGTTTTGATCAACCATTCTTTCTGCTTATAGATGCAAACAATGTCGCCATCAGGGACATCCTAGCCCAGCATGATGAGAATCAGGTCAACCATATAGTGTCCTATTTTAACAAGACTCTAAGTAAGGATGAATGGAACTATAGCGTTACTGAGCGTGAATACCTGGCTGTCTTGCTAGAAGTCAAACATTTTCTGCCCTACCTCTATGGAACCCACCTTACCATCATCACTGATCATTACTCACTCCGGTGGCTCCAACATATGAAGGACCCAGATGGACATTTAGTCAGATGGGCCTTGAGGCTACAGAGTTAATTTTCACCGTCGTTCACCATGTGAGCGTGATCCACCAGAACGCTGATGGCCTCTCTAGGATTCCAGTACTGGCTGCTTTGACCCTGATGAAGACCAACTATACAATCTGATTGGTCGACCTGAGCACTGTTGTTGAAACTAATGAGGTCCAGGCTGAGATCCAAAAGATGACCTAAGACACCCAGATCAAGGATAGGCTTTTATATAAGAAAGTCAATAAAAAATGGCTCACTTATGTCCGCCCTTCTTCCAAACTAAAGTTATCCTAGAGGGCCATACTACTGTGGGACATGGGTCAGTAAGAATAATTAAGAATGGTTGAAGTCACGATGTTACTGGGACCAAATGGTGGAGACTGTCCAAGAGGCCTGGAGGCCTGTATGTCTTGCCAATACCAAGGCCAGGTCAGTCCTTGATATCAAAATTCAGTTGTCACCCCAATGGGGCCTTTCAATGTCATTAGCATTGATGTGGTAGTTCCTCTTCCCACTGGACTGCATGGCCATAAATATATACTCCTAGCCATAGACCATCTAACAAAATGGGATGAAGCAATTTTGATCCCAGCTGCCATTTAAAAAGCCACAGATCTCTTCTTTATATGAGCTGCTTACACCTTGCATGGATGCCAACAAACTTTACTAGCAGGCAATTGGTTAAATTTCACCTTGCAAGTAGTTCCAAGGACTTAGTTCGCTTTTTGGCACTAACCAAAGCTTTGCCATCCCCTTATACCCATCCATTAATGGGGTTGTAAAATGCACCAACGAAACCCTTGTCTTTATTTTAAGGAAGATGGCTGCCTCTGACCCTACTCTCTGAATCATTATCTACCCAGCGCCTTGCTTGCCTATAGAATAGGCTACCATTGAGTCATTAAATTGTCCATCTTTGAAGCTTTATATGGACGTACTTTCCAGCTCCCATGTAGCTTTTATCCTTTGATAAAAACCTCTTCTCATGTGAACTCCAATCTGACCATGATGGCCTTAGCTGATGAAATTGTCCGGCTTTAAGCCCTAGACATGAAAGGCATTGTCACCACCAGCATATGGGGGACATCCAAAATTAAATGTCAGCCAACCTTCCTTACCCATTTTTCAATTAGGTGCCCTCATTTTCTTTTATCACCATTGACATGGAGGTTAAAAGAATAAGCTCAACGTTCTTTGGTCTGAACCTTATAAGGTCATTCATAAGGTAAACTCTGAGTACTCCACTGTGACGTCAATCAGGGGACAGTGGTGAATCGAGTGCATGGCTGGTTCCTCCGTCCCTATACTCCCCTCTGACAGATCTTGAGGGGGAATGTTGGGATTCAAGATGACGAGCAAACAAAATCCCTGCTCCCAAATCGAGCCTTGACAGATCAACTCTCAAACCAGTGCAAAAGGAACCTTATCCTGAAGGCACCAAACCTAGATTTGATTAGAAAGCATTATGCTTACAAGATAATGGAATCACCTTCAGGATTCTGTCCCTACTTCCTGAATTATCAGAGGCGCCTCCCCGACCACTACAGTTATGAGGATGACATAGTACAATGGGATGTTATCAGGCGATTGATCCAGAAGGCATTAAAAAGTTCCTGATCATATGAGGCCACGAAGGTTCCTGAGGCACCATTCCCCACACGCCCTATACATTTTGACATTTTCTAACACAATAAAGTAGTACAAACTTTTAATCTTTTTGTTTTTTGACCTCTCCGCTAAATTTCAGATCCAAGTCCATTTTTGGACTTTGGTGACAGTTAAGAGAACTGTTACGCCAAGAGTACTAGAACTGAATGCGCAAGTATACTAATAACTAGCATATTTGTGTCAAATTGGTATATTTAATCTGAAACGTGCCCCAATCTGAGGACCTTGATCTCATTAATTTTATTATTTAATCCAAAGCTTTTTATATCTTTTTAATTATATATTTTTTTCTTATTCTGACAAATTAAAATTTGTTTTCTGTAGCTCTAGTCACAGGACAGTTTAAGTTCCTCTTTAGTTATTCCCTACTTCCCACTATAAAAGAAACAGCCCCTCTTATGGTCTTTTTTCAGTTCATTTTCTTATCTGAACTCTTACATTAATAAAGCCTTCCAACTCCACTTTATTTTCTGTGTATGATGTCTTCCACGCTTTTCCATTACTTTATACATAAATCCAGAAAAGTATGCTTCCATTTTCATTTTAGTTCCAATCAGCAATGAGTAGCTCTTCATTATGTTGATCCAACCACCCATTAGAAAATTGCCAAATTTTTAGAAGATATTCATGACAACGATTACTGATCTGCTTCACATGGTGCAAAACCGGATGCTAGTATCTACCTTACTGACCCACCACTGGTTTGGTGCGATATATTCATCACATACCTCAACAATACAATGAATCCATCACACCTCCCGTGGGTAAGTAGCGCACAACCACCTAATCCACATTGGCCCCATTTTGTTCAGGTTATTTGGGTCACCCTTCCCAGGGGGATCCTAACCCTGTTGTCATAATTAATTCAACTCGCCATCCCACTTCTGCCTCCAACCCCACGCAACAGTCCAAACCTAATCATTATGCGCAAAACCATCATAAAGCTACCTTAGTGTGAAGCAAGTTAATTTATTTTGATTGTGGTAATGATGTTTCACAGTTAAATTCTGTCCATTGGAAGAACCCTAAAAACTATTAGAAACCCAAATCATATCCTGGATATCCAAATACCCTTTCTAAAGGCCAGCAATTATGGAACCCAGAGGAGTTGTAGTCTTATTTTATCTCCCACCATTGGGTTGCCCCAACAAGATCCACAGTTGCCCATTTCATCCATTTATCTTTCCTTGTTGGCATTTAGTAGGTTCCTGATTAAAATTTTCCTCACTTGATCAATAGGATGTCATCCATAGATTCATTGGAACCACAGTTCCCATAGCATTATGGGCTCTCCACTGGATGATAATGCATCCAGTAAGGAAGCCTAGTCTTCTTTTTGTTTATCCGCTTAATGAAAGTAAGATTTAAAACCTAATTACAATTAAGACTATCAAACGCAAGCCATCAAGCTACTGTCAGAATTAAATATATAATAGACTTTGTCTTGCATTATTAAACCTGGTATAAAAAGATAAGGGTTTATATAATATTTTAGGGTTATTGTATACAAATAATTATCTTTTTTGTGCCTACCAACCTTCAGAAATGAAATCTGATGCCGCTACACCAATATAAAACCCTCCTAAACGCTCTTGAATTTTTCATTAAAACAACCTTGCTTTGCAACTTACTCAACTCAACCTATATATATTGTTTAATTTTGCACTCTTACATTAAATTGTTTTGTTATGCTACAAGTAAATTATGTCAGATTATTTTTTTGTTAAAAAGCCAATCCTAGAAATTGTTAGCTAAAAATATGTGCCAAAAATTAGGGGAGTTTGCCATATAATGGCTACTTTACCTAAATTATATATTCTGGGAATATGGTGTTACGGAAGTAATTACTTCTAGATTCTACTTATGTCCTAAATTCTCATAATATGTAATCAATTGACATTTATATAACTTTTTATTTATAGTGTATTTAGACATTTTGATCCATTATAATCCCAATTCCATAATAGAGATCTTATGTGCTTATTCGTTATATATAAACATATAATAGCCAATTTTTAATTGCTATTGAATATCATACCACATATCCATTGTTGAAATTGGTGCAGTGGCGTCAGATTTCAACCGCACAGGTATATTCATCCAAACAACAAGGTTTGTTTGATGACAATAGCTTTAACCAAAAACTCACACAAAATCTTAATGCACAATAATAATGCTTCTTATTAATCATGTATTAGAGTTCATTGTAGTATCAGATACTGCCAGTAGCTCTAAGGCTTTCTCAACTAAACTTCCTATCAGGCTCTTTCAACCTTTTGGCAGAAAAAAGATCCCCTTGCAATTGACATTCTTCTTCAGATATGCTTAACCTACTAGCTTTCATAAAGGTGCTTTCCTATTTAACAAGCAGCACTCAAAAATTGGTATACTAAAATGGTGATATCTGAATTGAGACAAAGAGGAGATAACTATGGCTCAGATTGTTTTCCTGGAAACAAAGGAGTTCCACCAAACATAGTCAAATTACTAGCGGATGGCCTCATAATTATAAAGACCCTATTACTTCTGGATTTACGCCATCACAGGGTGGCGTAGAATAAATTCTCCAAAGTGAAATAGGAGGTGGTAAGGTATCACGGCAAAAACATTGGAAGCTAATATATTTAGTGATTGAAAATTGTGTTGGTGGAGTTTTAGTGATCCACCAAATAATAGACTTAAACTATAGGCCACTACTTATTAATCTAGAGGCATCACGGCTTAATAACAATTAATTATCAAATCCGCTATCTAGTTAATAATTAGAATATGTATGAATTATTAAAAAATAACATATTCTCTTAGCTGTTCAAACCATTTACAATTCCCATAACTGGGCTTTTATACCATTTTACAACACATTTAATGTCAAAACATGACTTTAAACAACATCTAATGTTACACCATATCATCTATATAAGCTATAAATGATATTAGTTTAATAACTTACCTATTGCCCTTTACTCAATCTTTTTGATGAAATATAAAATCTATTATCTAAAATTGATATTATTGTCATGTTTATGACATTGTAAGGCTAGCTCTTCCATTTTCTTCACTATACACAAAAACTACAACTAAAGTTTAAGATCATCAGTTATAACTTCCTCTAGTATTATTAGTGACTAAAATTCAGCACCTTCCAGATGATTGACATACAAATTAGATTAAGGTAAGTAAACTTCCAGTTACCAACTGTTACTCAACTATCCACCACTTGTTAGATCTCTTTCAATAAACCTTTATGAAATTCTAGACAAAGGTTCTATAATTTTAAAAGGTACTTTCCCAAATTGATCCATAGGAGCCTCTTACAAAGAATTTTACTTGTCTACTAACTGTGAGTTACAACAAACAGCATGATAGTATTGACAAACCATTTTAATCTGTCAGGGCTAGTGGGTTTACATATTACATGTCTATTATTATGCACACAATGCAATAAAACTTCTTCTTGATGACATATTGCCTTTCAAAATTACATCAGAGATTCTATATAAATTTATTGCGGGGAAGGCCGACCATGGGACGGACACTTCCGTGTATGACTCAGGAAGGATAAACTTAGTACCAGGGGGGGCATCCCAGAGAAGCGATGCTATCTCTTGTTGCCAGCGGGAACGCCACTTATGGGAAGGGGAGGGAACGTGTGAAGGGGCCGTAGCCACTATTGAGCACGTGTGGAGGAAGGGGTCTTATTTGATGAACCAGACTGGGAACCAGGAGGAGACCAGCTGTCGGCGAAGTGGTGGGAGATATCCAAACATCCACGCTTGAAAGTGGTCCACCAAATGAGACCGGAATCTGTGGACAGCTTCTGGGAGGGTGGGGATGGAGCCAGCGATGGCATCCAAGAAAATCGTGTGGATAGTCCACATGGCGATTGCAACCACCAGAGCACAGAGGGAGGGTGGAAGGGGAGAGGCCATTGATGAAGCAAACATATCTCTTGACAGACTGAAGGGATGCGTTTGATCCTGGCCTAGCAGACGTTGGACTTCGCGCCATATCACTTTAGAGGTGGGGCACTTCTCCAGGCGGTGGAACAGCGTTCCATACTGGCCACACACGACACATGATGAGTGTAAAGCGTTAGAGCGCTCAGCTGTACAATATACCCGCCTCAGGCAGCGCCACACATGGGAGCGGACTTGAGGATGCAACAGAGGATGGTGTGCGTATTTCCAGATAGTCTTTTGGGTCTCAGTGGAATAAGGGATGTCCATCATGTCCAGGTAGTCCACCCTGGATAGGACTTGGGGTCGAATGGGGATCACGCCATCATTGATAGGTAGCCCCTGTACCTCTTGTGTGAACTGAGGAGAGGGGCGGCCTCTTCAGGTTGTATGTCCACTATTACAAATTCTCCACTCTGCGCTTCGCATGGATATTAGGATTCGTTTGTAGTGGGTTTTGGTCCCGTGAGGTCCTGTGGCTGATGTGTGTGATGCGAGGTATTTCATCAGGGAGTGGGGGTTTGATGGATTGTTGAGGCCCAAGGCTCAGGAGAAGTTAAAGCGGGCCGCGCGGGACCAGTGTTGGGATGGGAGTGTAGGAGCGGTGACGGCCGCGATCCAGGTGCCCAGGATCTTGGCAGCATGGGCTTTGAAGTCAAGCAGGTCCATGCCACCTTGATGATGAGGTCCAAACATGACCTCTAGCCGTACTGGTGGAGGGCGGCCTAACCAAAGCCATCCTTGCAGAAAAGCATACAGGGATTTGAGAAGCTTGGGGAGAAGGGGATGGCGTGGGCTCTGAACCAGACTTTGGATAGGAGCATAGAGTTGGCAAGAACAACCCTGCCAGTGAGGGTAGTAGGGTGGGCTCTGAGAGAGGCGATTTGCTACGTCACGTTGTCCAGTATATGGCACTCCATTACTGCTGACGCATATCCGCCTACCTCCATCCACACGCCCAGATGCGCACCGGTCCTATGGTAGGACGTGGCATGAAGGGGAGCACCAGTGGAGCGGTGTGTGTTGAGTTAGTAAGGCGTGGACGTGGGCGAGCAGATGGGCTGGGTTGGGAACTACTTTCTGGGGCCCAGCAGTTCTGAAACTGACCGAGGAGGATGATTTCGGTTTTGGAGGCGTTCAGTGCCACGTTGCTTACCAGGGAATATTCCTGGATGAGGGCTTCAAGCGCGCGTGCATCTTTGTTATTAGACACCCCCACCACGCAATCATCTGCAAATGCCATCATCTTGACTGGGGTTTGGCCTGGCACATGGACCCCAGTGAGGTGGGCATTCACATTTCGCAGTAGTGGGTCAAGGCTGAAGTTGTATAAGAGTGGGCTGAGGGGGTCCCCTTGTCGCAGGCCCCTTTGAGGGCGGACTATTTCCATTAGGAAGCCTGGGCCACGCACTGTAATTGTTGCAGATTCCGTGAGCAGCATCACCCAGTTTATGAAGCGGGGGGGTAGGCGGAATTGATGGAGGCAGGCCCTAAGGTATTCCCAGTTTACTCTATCATAGGCCTTTTGTTGGTCCAAGAATACAAGTGCCCCAGAGGCTGTGGACTGACACACATTAGCCACAGAGTGCACGTTATCCCAAATTGACCTTCTGGGGATGAAACCAAATTGTTCTGGGGAGATGGTGGCAGATGCTACAGTCCCTAAACGGTATGCCATGATTTTTGTTAAAATTTTGGTGTCTGTGTTTGTTAGAGAAATGGGGCGCCAGAAGGCTAAGTCAAGCTTATCCCCTTTCTTGAAGAGTGTGACAGTAAAGGCCTCATGTCCTCCTGGTAGGAGGCGCGTTTCCAACAGACTTTGGTTGAGTGAGGCTAGCAGCAATGGGGATATATATTTGAAATATTTTTTAAAGAACTCATATGGAATGCCATCTGGGCCTGGGCATTTTCGGTTTGGCGCACTGCAAATGGCTGTCCATAATTCGTTCAGAGTAATTAAATTCATTATTTCTGGGTATCAGAAAATGGTGCAGATATGAGCTCAGTCGAGAAATTCCGCCATTTCGGCCAGCTAAATTGGTTCAGCTCGGTATAACTTGGAGTAATATTTTTGCGTTTTGATTGCCACTTTGGCCAGTGTGTCCGCAATGGAATTATCCGATCTTCGCACCTATGTGCAGGCCACGCTCTGGCATGGTGCAAAAGTTTTTTTAAAGAAGTATGTGGTGCACTTGTCACCTTTAGTGATGCGTGTGGCCCTGTATTGGACACAAACCCAATGTTTGTGTTGCCTTTTGAGTGCGTTGAAGTGGGCAGCTGCCTCCGCCCACTTCCAGCCCCATGCAGGGCTGTATCCTGTGGCTGGAATGTTGGACTCCAAGTGGGCCAATTCCACCAGCGTGCATGAGATAACCGCCAATGTGGCTCGTGAGCTTCTGGAGGAGAGATGGCGATAGTGGCGGATGGTGTCCTCTTTGAAAGTTGCCCATGTGGAAATGGGGTCCATGCAAAACAGTGCAACAAACAATTTCGCCAAAGTTGCCTCTTCCACCCACGTGGAAAATCCTGGTGATGCAAGCTCGGGGGGCGGATTTTGCACTAATGTGGGGCCTTTGCAACTGTGACTGGTAAGTGGTATGTTATCAAGACCAGTTGGTGGTTGGAGAATTCCATTTTCGTTGTTTTGAAGTGGGAGATGTGGGGTTGGAATTATGCCGGTGTTAGAATAAGGTCGATGCGGGTCATGGACCTTAATTGGCCGTTGTGGATGTGGGGACATGTCATGTTTTCAAGCAGTGGGGCATGTCGCGGCAGCGCATCTATTAACCCAAGGGTGGCTTTTAGAACGCATAGTTCTATGTGACCCTGTGGGGCGTGGGGTGAGGGCGGCCACCAGTCCGTTGGTGAGGTTAGCCAACAGTTCATGTCACCAACTAGGAAAGAATTGGGGGGTAGCAGGAGGGATTTGACCAATGAGAAAAATTCCTGACGCTCATGTGCACCGTTTGGGGCGTAGATGTTGATGATTGTGTGTGCAACATCAGCCCACGAGAAGGTGAAAACGAGCACTCAGCCAATTAGGAATGTTTCTGAGGATGTGAATTTGAAAAAATTATTTTTCTGAATTAGCACCCCACAGTACTTCGACCAAAAGGATAGGGATAGGAGGAGCATTGTTTTCCAAGCTTCCTCAGAACCTCATGGACAGCGGGACTCCTGGATGGCCAGGATATCCACGGGTAAATTGTTTTGTAAAAAACTCAGTTTCCTAGCCCAGGACAGGGAGGCCTTGAGTACGGCGATATTCAGCATCCCTAGAGTGAAGGTTTCCCCCATTGCACCTTAGGTGTGAGGGGGTGGGCCCCTGGGCCCACCAGCCTCTTCAAGGTCCCCACGGGCTTTCACAGCAGCGTGGGTGTTAGCAGCAACACTATCGGGGTTTTTGTTAATTTTTGCAGAAAGAGTCACATTGGCTTTGGCCTTCGCTTTTTGTTTTCCCAACGTCGGACAAATTTTTTGCAGTGCGGATAAGTTCAGTGCACTGTTGAGCGGGGCAAAAAAAAATTTTCAGTTGGGATAGGTCCCAAGTTGGTTTCAACCGGAGCTTGGGTGCAGCGATTGGGTGAGATTGAATCTCCCATTGGATCCTCGGATTGAGTGGCCCACTCAGCATGGGCCTCCCAATCTGATTGGGTGATGGATTCCTGATTCACTTCCACCGCGAAGGTCTCCATGTCCTCCTGGCATTGTGAGTGTGGATGGTGGTGGTGGCCTTGGCCACTTCCTTGGCTGCAGCCCTATGGGCCTGCTTGGCCTTCTTCCACTCCTGCGGGGAGATGGGCTTTACCAATAGGTAGCAGCCTTGTGCTCCCCACGGGAAAGCCTCCTTGGTGCTTGCAGTTGGTTCATAGTGCCCTCTCCGCTGGCCATGGCCACCGAGGGGTGCTCTTGGAATGTGACGCCCTCCTTGATGGGGCATGCATGCACCTTATGGCCAAACGCGTCACAGTGGGTGCAAATGGGGGGCGCGCTGTCCACGGTTACCCAGAATGGGTGGGTGGTATGCCCTGCAATGTCAATAAAGGTGGAGTGCGGGATCTGGGTTAGGTCCTTCACGATCTCCTTAGTTGGGGTCAGAATTGCAATGGCTTTGCTGGTGCACAGGTGTGGCATCAGCATAAACGTTGCATTTTAAAGGATTGTATTTCTCCATATACAGTGAGACCATCTTTCAGGTGTTGCTCCAAAATGTCACATTTTACCATAGTAGGCAAAAAGTCAAACGTGAGGAAAATTTGGTTTGATTTTATCCATCTGGTGCGTTTGGTTTTGATGACCCATTGCCCTTCGGGGAGGTCAACCACTATGTGCACCGCTGCAGCCTCGTCTGCTGCTATTTTGCTTTTGAAACCTAGGTCCAGCCAACTGCGCGACATGGAGTGAGTTGCAACGTACACCGCGGTTAGGAAATTTTGTGTACATCTTCACAAAATTTTTCCTATAAGGCCGTTTTTTGGATGTCCAGATACACACAGACTCCGAATTCCACTGACAAAAGTGGCTGGGAGTGTGGCATGTTGATGTACTGGTTGCATCGTGCTTGCCACGCGAGTATCTCTGGGGAAATTGTGACCGCCAGTTTTTTAAGATTTTTTTCTATTCTGTCAGATTCTCTGGGGCGTTTTTGAACGTTAGAGGCCTCGGGCCTTCCGCCTGCTCCTCTTGCCTTGCTTGCCCAACTGCTCCCAGATATGGGCGCAGATTAATCTCCTCTGTGAGATTATCAAACTAGATTTAGTCTTGAATTGAATAGATTGCAACAGTGTTTGCAACGAGAAAGAAAAGTTATCAGAGATTCCATATAGAAAATATTATATGTTATTTTTAGCACTAGTGGTGCCCGACCCAAAAGGGGATCTGCCATGCATCTTCATCTGCAATTGAGCCAAACAAAGGGATTATAAAAAAGATTTCCAATATGGAACCTTGGATAACAGCCTAGGAAGCTATATCAGAAGGCAAAGAGGCTTTAGAATTTTTTATCTGGTGCCCGCTTCAAGTGGCAGGCCTTGTGGACAAACTAGGGGTTGGCGCATCAGCAGCGTGGGTCATGAGGCGGTATAGGTGGGGTTTTTCTTCGTTAGTAAGGCCAGCGGTATCTATCACCTCAATGTATTGAGCAAGTTGATGCTCAGCAAAAGTGATTAAAGCAGGCACACAAGTGATGACTTGATGCGCTGGTGGGTTTGAGGATAGTTGGTATCAAACATCAAATTTTTTGCTGCAACAATGCATGTGCGGCTTGCACCAAAAGCGAGCTCTTCAATTTCATATTTTGCATCTTTGTCAAACCCATGATGGAAATTGGTGATAGGAAACCCTCAACCAAGGGCTCCATTGCCCCCTGAAGATGTTGACTGAGGAGAGTGTTGGCAGGGGAAGCATATGCTTCCAATGCCATTTTATTTATGTTTTTATATAATGAATACCGTTTTTAGGGCAAAAATAGCGTGGGCGGAAATTAGGAGGTTTGACAAAAAATTCAGATAAGGCGAAATTAGGGCTTAACATTATAATTCTGATCTGAATTATTAATCCATTTGAGCGCTTCAGATGGGCTTAAATTGGCCAGTGTTAGCTCAGCCACCAGAATTGGAGGGGTAGTGGAAAGATGATTGGCTGTGCACTGTTGATAACGGCAGCTTAGCTGAGACTGGTTTAGTCATCTATTCATGGTTAGTTAAATTAAATTTTTTTTGATTGGATGCTGAATTAGAAGCGGCACCAGAATTTGCCAAGATTGGGGTGGGAGGACCAATCCTCACTCAAAAATGGATGCAGTGGCAGTTGGGCTGACACTGGAGGTGGAATTAGCAGAAACAGCTGGAGCGGAAACTGTCAGGAGCTTGCACTTTAAAATGATCAAGTTAAAAGAACTAGGGGCAGATGGCGAGCCATTTTTGACTTGTGCCCAAAGAGGGATGATCAGGGGCAGACCTGATCATAATGTGGGGGGAATTGCAAGGTGGGTGTCACAATGGAATGGGCGGATTTTTGCAAAGGCGTGAGGCCCTG
The DNA here is from genome assembly GCA_022478985.1 of Massospora cicadina. Taxonomy (NCBI): domain Eukaryota; kingdom Fungi; phylum Entomophthoromycota; class Entomophthoromycetes; order Entomophthorales; family Entomophthoraceae; genus Massospora; species Massospora cicadina. Next base: position 37,643 of record JAKSZP010009379.1, on the reverse strand, counting down.
ATAAACAATCTTCCTTATTGGGGACCATGGATTGAATCATGAGGTCTGCGCCATAAACGGCCAATCATTCTGTGATCTCATGGTGGAGGCGTTCTGGGGAAATATGGGAGGGCAACCCAGCAAACTAAACCACAAGATTGGCATCAGATGGGAGCTGCATGTAAATGGTGAGGATTGGTGTATTTTTATAAATGATTGGCAGCTTTGCTGCTGCCAATGCCTGGCCTTCAGACCAAAAGCCCAGGTTACAATATCCCTTGAGAGGAAAAATTTATAAAACTGGTGGGTTTAAAAACTGCTGTGGCCATCTTGATGATGGCTATACTTGCATATGGGGAAAAATCCCATACTCAATCTTGAGGCCAAAACGTAGGTTGCTCCAAGGGATCACCAAAGAACTCCAGAGCACCGCCTGTGAGCTTGCAATATGGTGGGCTAAGTCATAAGGTGGGACATAACGCCCGTTTGCATTGTGAGGTTAGCAGAGCCAAACTGGGCGCGCTTCATCAGTGGCTGAAGAGTGCCGGAAGGTGGCGCACCACCACCCCACACTGGGGCAGCAGGCGTTTACTGTACTGAAATTTTTGTTGGGCTTGATTTGACCGCTGTTTTTTTTGTAAACTAATAATAATACAAAAATTTGGCATTGTTTTAGTTATAAAAGTGAAAGAAAGGATTAATATTATATGATATTGGCTTCTAAAAAGTGACAAATAAAACATATTTCTGACATAAGGTACTAATATTAAATCCCAAAATTTGAATTTTTATGCACTCTCTATGTTCTTCTTAAATTCACTTTCATGAAATCTATTTTTGTGATGAGAGAGGTGATTTTTTGCAATTGGAAGATTATTTGGCTTATTTATCTACTTTATAATTTTTCCCATAATTTGCCATGTTTACAACAATCTTGTCTGACATAAGTGATATATTTTTTCTATCTATATATGTTTTCACTAATACTTCACCTTTGGTATAATTTTTTATATTTTTTATGTAGGAGTTCAAAATGACTATAAAAGTTGTTTATAATATTTTTATTTTGAGACGTTATGTTCATAGGCTGGACTTAAGAATTACTCATCAGGGTAAAAATAATATACTTTTTAGATAAATAATTAATGTATGCTAGCAGATAATCCTTAATTATACACTACCAGTGTCCTCATATAAATTAACATAATATAATTAATCACATAACTAATATCAAGCTTGTAGATACTAAATTTAGATAAATATATAAATAAATTTAAATTTACAATATGATGACTATTATTATGTTCCAATTGTCTCTTTATCTAGATGGGTTAGAACTTTCTCCTGATTTATAAAAAGTAAAAATATATACATTTGTATATCTATAACTTGAAATATGGAATTATCAGATATTTTTTAATTATGTATGTAACTGCAAAATGAGTAAATACATATATAATCATTACTTGCATAAAGTGAAAATGTTGGGAAACTTTTTACTATAGTAGCTGATAACTTGATCTATGGAAGAAATACTTTTAAAACTTCCCAATTTCTTGATTTAAAGTACTGGTACTAATGATCTAGTGGAAAAATAAAAATCAAGTTCAAACTAGCATGACCAGCAACCAAAATAATTTTATTGACAGTTAAAGCCCTTGTCTAGGCTTAAAAGGGTCTAAAATTTTTGACCACCTATGGTCCTATATTCCCTGGCTGCCAAAGTAATTTACCAGCCAGTCAACATGATGTCAGAGGGCTTTTAAGTATAAATACTGGTCCATACAATTATGTGCATGACGTTCGGATGACGCCTTATAAGAAACATATATACCCTTAGTTCTAACTGCCATTAATGAGTTAATTACCAAAAACCCATCTGAAGAGTCTCCCACGTTCATACAAAGCTGAGCAATGCCAATATTACCAAAATGGGAACTAAATTAATTATTCAAGCATCAACAATTGGCAATACTGATGTATCCAAGAAGCTGCAACATCCACAAGGATCATGAGAACACCAGGAGAAAACATAGCAGCAGCCAAGTATATACAAGCAGACCAGTGCTCCGTTCAATTTAAGAAAGAATCCCAGAAGAATCTAAAGGATCAAAGAATTTGACTCCGATGAGCCTGAAACCAAGCAACATATGCACAATCATATTATGAGGAAAACTTGCTTTTTTATAGATCAAATATTTTAACTAGTCTAAATTTACATAAATTATATATGACTTTTATGGTCATATTAATAACGTCTTTCAAATAATCTGCCTTTACTATTGCCATGTTTATTTGATGCTAGTAGCGCCAAATGTAGTTATAATGTTATAATGTTTGGACTTATCTTTTTTTGTCTGCAAATGTTGAGAGAGTTCTGTTGAGCTTTAGAGTAGAATCCATTATGTACAATTTTAAGGTTTCAACATGGCTGTGCACACTTGATACCTTGAGAAAAGTCATATGTACATAAAAAATAGACACTCTGATTCGCTAGTTGGTGAACCCTGTGAACAAATAAACTTTACTATCAGTGGTTTGACCCATAACATCAGCTCCCCTTGAGTGAGCGGTCCACTTTGGCAAATCTATTCTTCACTACAGGTGGCACCACTGAAAAATTTTGGAGATTTCTATAACAGAAACATGTGCGTATATCATGGATGTGAACTTATAGAATAATTATACCCTGGAGAGTATGTACTAAATGACTAACAAGTTTAATATTTATATGGTTACCTTGACTATTGATCCAAGAGTCAGATCATTACCAGCACAGTAAGAACTGGATAACTGGATATGACTCAAGCGAGAGATAAAGTGCTTCTTGAAAATTTTTATAACATTGGATAAGTACAAAGCCTATACTTGATTTTTATCAAGATAAAAACTATGATGAATAGTTGGATTGCTTGAAGCAGGATGTGGATATCATGCAAGCGCGACGTTTACCTCCTCTCAGATCCTTTCCCTACTTTGGGAGGATGCACCATTAGTACCAATACACCATCAAGAGTGGTATGACCTACACGTCAAATTAAATTTATAAAAGATGCCAATTTTCGCCCATACATAAATATTAAGTTCTCTCCTGGCAAAGGAACTATATCAGATTTCTTTGGCTGTATGAAAACAGCGTGTATGGAGTTAGTGACAAGTAGAAAGATCACCATGTACAAGGATTTATGAGCCAAGGAGCTTAGGAGATGCTTGGAGCTACACTTCGCTACATCAAACTTTGGCTAAAGTTAAACATATTCTTATTTCAAGTTCAGAAGTTCACAGGAAATCTAAAAATATGGAGAAATAATTCCTCGCCATGTAAATAAGGAATTCTGAATCACAGTGAGCTATGCAACTATTTTGATCTCAAGGCATAACAGCTTGGGATGACTGAAGCCTTAAATGTATTCACTACAAAAACTGTCTTAACTATTTTCTGGAATCACACCTGCAACTCCTGATGCACATGACATTGTCTGTGAGACACAATGAATCTCTGAAGGCTGTTAAAGAGGCCATGATTGACTTTAAATCCGCAAATAAGACGGAGTCAAGATACAGAACCATCATAATCATCAGCAACGCCACCCCACTATAAAGGATATTTACGTTGCTCAAAGTTACAATGATAAACTTAAGGATAAGGCTTACTTCTAGCAAAATGGAGATACCGGAATTCAGCCAAGTTTAAAGCAATAACTGTCATCAAGAAATAAACTTTTGTAGAAGCTGCCATAAGTTAAAAAATGAACTTAAAGAGGAGGTCACAGGATCACTTAAATGGGTTGTACACCGAACCAACGAATTTGATGAAGAAAAGCCTGAATTTATATGTAAATTCAGGATGCAATATCATTGGATATCCAAGTGAAGTAGTTGTGACCACCTGCTTAAAACCTAACCAAGCTAGGTTTGATTCTTCATAACATCCTTACTTGGTTAAGCTTCTAAGCCTACTCAGATTGCAACTATTCACAGATGGTGAGAGATCTTGTGGATACATGTTTAAGAAAATTTTAATTAAAGATTGTGAGTCACCTGAGGCTTGCAAAGAGTCATGCCTTCCTGAGAAGGTAGAAGAATTCAGTCAGACAGTCAATGTTATTCTTAACATGGGTGTGACTATTGGTAAGAGCATTAGTGTTAGATTTGATGGTTGACTTGAAAATAAACCCTTTGAGAAAACCATCAATGCTGATAGATTACTTCCATTGATGGATCCTTTGATTCTCCCAATTCATCTGCATAATTTGATAAATCAGATTCACCTCATAAATGCTCTAATTGCATCTGAGGTGCCCAATTATTGTAGCTAATAATAGCTATGATATTATTATATTATGGCTAATTATGGGTACACTTAGGTGCAAAGTGGTCCCATGGCATTAACTAAATTGCACCTCCTAAATTAGTACATTAATCTTAATGCACTAAGGTGGAAGTTGGGTTCAATTTAATGAAATCAATAATTAAACACTTAAATATAGATGTCCCAATTATGGGCGTACTTAGTGCTATTGAGAGGCCTGCCAACGTCCCAAATTGGGGTACATCATCTATTATGATCATATATTTTTTATTCCCCATTTATTGTTAGATGTTGAGCTATGATGTAGCTCTAATTGGGAAGATTTTGATGTTGAGTTCAAAACCCAAAGTCATCCCAATTATGAGAGTAAAATTACCTCCAATTGGAATGAAACAATTGTTATTTTTAGTCAATTCATGGGCTGAATTGACTTGGTGATTTTTTATTATTATTGCCATGACCAGCAGAGGATTGGCATAATATGAATGAACTCATCTAATAGATGGGTTTGGCCAGGAGATGCCCGAGAGGTATATAATACCAGTGCCTGGCCAATTAATAAAACATCAAATGAATCAATTAATCATCATTTAATGGTTTATTGATCATTAATAACTACTGTCACTTAGTTTATTAATTATTATCCATCTGTCATCTGTCAGATATTCATATCTGTCTTCATTGCATCTATATTAGATAGTTGTGTGTGTTTATTCTTCCCTAAGAGAAGTACATAGTTGCCTGCCAGAGAAGTAGTCCCAGTTATAAAGGAATAATTTCCTGATTTTGTACAAAGACAGAAGGTCTTGTATTTGTTGGTGCCAGTAGACTTAAGAACAGTGAGTATACCAGAGTTACTTGGCTATTATCGAGGATTATTGGAGAATATACTTCCCAATTATGAGCAGGAGTTTCATTTGAAAAGTGAATTTATATCCTCAATTTCACTGTTAGATTATTTTAGCTTGCACCATCAGCTGAAAACTTAACAATTAGGAAAGCTGAAGTCACTATACATAAAGTCAAAGACTTAGCAGTACTGGATACTGGTGCTCCAGTTAACAGTATCTCTTTGAAGCTCATGAAGAGATCAAAGTTTGTACCAAAATAAACTACCAGGACAAGTTCAAAACTTTTATGCTTGAGTTTAATAAAAAACATAAATCTAATACATGTTACCCTTGAAATTTAGCTTAATTGTCTGCTCTAGCTAGGGTGCTTAAGAATGACAATTACAAATTTTCACATAGGAACTCAGTTCTTAATCAAGTTTTGAGATATCATTATTTTATTAAAGTATAGTCAGTCTTCTCAACTACCAGGAGCCACTTTTATTCCAAGATAAAAAGGAAAGAGTGTATGAAGTGAGTATGCTTAGTCAAAACTGAACATTCTATTTATACAGTCATCTATACCCTGAAGTTTAAGGTATAAGGCAGCTACCACAGACTGTAGAAGCAGAGTCCAGTTTACCCTTGTACCCTGCAAAGAGTTAGACCTACTGCCAGAATAACAAAAGATCATGTTGGTCAACATTTCATTTATATACCTGAATAACAATTCTAAATTTTACTGCTTAAAGGAGTCTGAGAACAAGAACTCATAGTGATACCTAAATTCTACAAATATACCTACTAAGGAGAAGTCAAAGTCCTCCTTAGAAACAGTGTCAAGCATCTTATCAAGAATAAGAAGAATAAACCATTTCTTAAGAAAAAAATTCCACACTACATTGACTTTAAATTAGGTCACAACATCGCCATCATTAAATAGATTGTACTGCAAGAGCCAGCCATGCAAAAATAAAGTGAACAAATTTTACTATTGGACAATACTTGGAAAATTTCAGCAAAGGACCTGACTATTTTGGCTTGTTTAAGGGATGCTTTACATTATTGACACTGGGAGCTCCATTCCTTCCAAAAAAGCTATACAGCCATTCTAAGAGTGAAGAAGTCATTTTAGAAGAAAAAAACAACTTATGAGCGCAGGCTTAGTAAGCGCTTCCAAGAGTCCCTAATCTTCACCCCTTCTGATGGCTAGAAATAAAGATGTGACTTATCACATAGACATAGAGTACCAAAGATTAGACATCCTGAAGAATAAGAATTCTTACCTCTTATTTTTATGGATACTGTATTGTTTTCCTGGTTTGGGGAAGATAACTGTGAGCTAACATAAACTAGGGCTATTGAGTCATTTATAACGAGGACACTAGATGCGTCCAAGTACAAGAAGTGGTGGATATAATGGAGTTAGAGTTGCCCATAGATAAGTTTTTAGTAAAAAAATATTGGAAGGGAGATTCTTAAAGGTAAGGGTGGTAGATTGAGATATACAAAACCTTAGTAAATAACTCATGTAGTAATTTCATCCTAAGAGGTATAATTTATTGATTTCAAAGTAATACAATAATATGCCTGAACTATTAATTTCCTAAATTCCAGAACTTAACCAAGATGACTTATTTGTAGATGTAAGATAACTTTTCTTCTAAGCTTCTGAAATCACTGCTTGTGCATGTTTTAAAAGCTGTAGAATTTGTCTCTATCTCATTGCAAATAAGTTTTGGTATGTGCTTAATTGACTCAGGATCATTGCAATAAAAGTTTGTTACGTGATAATTGAATTGATTTCATTGAAATTACGTTTTGGACTGAAATTAAATAATCTGAATTCAACACATATCACCTTGATCTGGTAGATATTATATGCAATCTCAGGAATCCCACTCATGTCAGGCTTTGCCCTGAGGTCTTCCCCCACCAGGGCTGAAGCTACCTGAGAGGCCTTCTTCTTCCATTCCTTCACAGCTTTTCCAAACTTTACAAGCTCTCCTCAGGCTCCCAAGTGCTCTCTTCTGTGAGATACCCAGCCCAATCCAACCAGATTCTTAGTTTTTCTTCGACGTTTACATCTGCCATGATAGCCTCTAACTCATATTCTGTATATAACCCTTAGATTAGTGTGAGGAGGTGCTCTTTTAACAGCCAGATGGGTTAAGGAACTACCATCCTTCTTTTATAACAGTTATAGATAAAAACATGAACATTCCATCCTTCAGGTAGAGAAACTTGGTAATCAACCTTCCCAATGGCCTCCTTTACTTAATATGGCTTTTCACACTGATGGTCTAGTTTCCGGAATGGTACACCCAAAAGAACATTGTGTGCATCTATATAAACTTTACTCCCAATTTCCAACGTATAATCTGGTAAAAGTTTTAGCTTACAATCCTTATAAATCTGCACTGCTCAGGTTAAGAATCTAGGCATAAAGAATAGTTCTGGTTGATATCCACCAATAATTTTCTTTCTTCTGGATTATTCTAGTGGTTGTTAATGGTTCCCAACTCAAAGCATGGTCATATATAGCCTTAAATGGTGACATTCAATTGGAGTCATGGTCCAAGTTGTTATAGTAGAACTGGTCCATTGATAGTATCCAGTCAGCTAACTGTTCTTCATTCACATAGCACCTTAAGTACTGCTTCAGCACTTGATTAACCGCTCAGTTTGTCCATCTGTTTGAGGGTGATATGTGATATACAGGCATCTTTTGATTCCAAGATCTTCCATAACCTGCTTCCAGAAGTGTGAAGTGAACCTCAGGCCTTCGTCTTAGATCACATTTTTGGGTATATCATGAATTAGGAAGACATATTTGATAAAAACATGAGATATTACTTTGGCTGTGACGTTGGTGTTTGTGGAAATAAATTATTCCATTTTTGTGAACTGATCAACAGCAACCTATACCATATTGTATCCCCGAGAATGGGGAACTCTACAATATAACTTTGCTAAAAGTAACACCTAAGGCTTCTAGGAAAACTTCAATGATCTTAAATGACTTTCATGATTCCCTCTGTTCTTGGTTCTTCAACAAAACTAACATCCAGCAAGGTACTTACTTAAATCACCACCTAACTCAGGCCAACGGTAAGTTCTTTGGATGAGAGTACCATATTTCAACTTCCATGATGTCTACCATGCAAGAATTCTAATATTCAAGTAAAACTTTTATTGTTGGGGCCCTTCAGGCATATACAGGCATGATATTCACTAAAGCAAGTCCTTTATGGAATAGATCTTCTGGTACCATCTGCTATCTAAATTCTTGCTCAGGCCAGTCTCTGTACCTTTACAAAACTCATTTGACTTCTGGGCCTTCAATATGATATTCCTCTCATCTCACTAGAATGATGTGAGAGAATTGAGCCATTGGGTTCCATGTCTTTATTAATATCTGTGTATTATACTCTATCTCCCCTTCTTCAGGCATCAATTCAGGGCGTCAGCCTAGGTAATTTAAGAACACATTAATTTTATATTATTATATCCAGTTTTGCATTATTTTTCATGAGTAAGGGACCATCTGGCTTGTCGCTGATTTATTTGGCTCATAGTAAAGATGTAAGTCAGGTTCTTATGGTCGTTCATGATATTTACGGGGTACTTTGCCCTAAACAAATACCATCACCAGTGATTCAGGGTCGAACAATTGTCTTCATTTCTTTATAATAGATAGGGTAGTTACACTCAGCAGGAGTAAACTTCTTAAGATAGTTAGCTATGGGATGCAGCCTACTATAATCCTCCTCCTGAACAATACTTAAGCACATATCCAGAAGCATCAGTCTCAACCATAGAAGGTTTATCATATTTGGGCATGACCAGTATGTGGCAGGTACAAATGCAGCCTCTAAGGAAAAGGTATTTTCCTTACTCTTGGTACCATTTATTTGGAACCTTTTTTGATGTGAGATGGTGTTTAGGTAATTAATAGAATAATAGCTTCTAATAAATATCTTTGAAAAAGTTTTAAACTTAAGAAGCTGCGAATATGACGTCAGCTAGTAGGTGTAGGCCAAGGTGTAACGGCATCCAGCTTTCTAGGTGCATGGTGAACCCATTAATGCCTGCAACATAACTAAGGTAATCAATCTCCTTTTGCGCAAACTCAAACATAAAAGCTTGACGTGGAGATTATACTACTGGAACTTCCTAAAGTTCAATTGTAAATGGCAAAGATGTTCTTCAGATGACTTTCTAGACACAATAATAACACCTAAGTAAGCCAAGAAGTACTGGTCCATGTATCCGCTCAACACTTTGTTAATCATTTTGGAACTTTCATGGCGCGTTGCAAAGGCCAAACATCATGACAAGATAATCAAAAAACTCAAAAAGGGCCTTTAAATCCTTTTTTCATCATCTTCATTAATCCTGCTCTGCCAAAATGCATCTCAAAGGTCCACCTTTGAAAGATAGTTCATTGAAAGCTGATCATTCAAGTAGTCAGCATCAGGAAAAGGGTGTTGTTATTAATGGTGATATCATTTAGCTTATGATAATATACACATGGGTGCAAACCTCCATCTTTTCTTGTTTACTAGTTTCCAGATACCCATACTTTTCTATGATTTATATAGTTAATTATAGATTCATATTAAAAAAACTAATAAACCGCTTAGCTAAAACCATTAAACATAACAAATTAACTAATCACCAACTGCTTTGTAAAACAAATTTAAACTCAATAAATCTAAACCAACTAAAACCACCAATCACTTACCAAAACCAATCAACTTATCAAATCAATCAATAATTTAATTGCTTACTAATACCATCTTACTTATTAATCAAACCAAACCACCAACCGCTTGGTAAAATTATTATAACTATTGAATCAACCAAATATCTAAAGCTCAGCTGTAACAATATACTGATTAACAATATAAACGCATAAAATTTTCATATATTTTAAACTTTTCATTTTAACATGAACATCAAAAAACTGACTTCAAGGGCACATGGACCCCCTCCTGTCCACCTATACTCACAATTTAAAGCTCTACATGACATAGTTTTCTTTGGGCATCACACTAACACACAAACACTTGTTTTTATTATATTTAAAAATTGTTTTGAGCATGTGGACTGGAATACCCAGATTAACCCTTTTCCAACAATATATCCAAGTAATTCTTTTTACACCAACTGTTCCCATTGAGTGAGAATATATATTGGTCCGTGGATGGGCTGCTTCCCTTTTAATAAATCTTTTATAAATTAAATGGTCCATGATCTAGTACCTAGCTTTTTCTTTACCAAACAGTATAGACCATTTTGATAGGTATTATTAAATATTTCCTTCATAAGGTACTAACAAGTTCTTAAGAAACACAGTTTTAGAAATTTCAGGACCTCTAACTCCTTCTAAAGTGCACTTGGTGAGCCTACCTTAAGCTTAGATGTGATAGAGATTTCATATTGCTGTAGTTCAACCTGTGCCCACCAGAGTACACAAAATATATAGGTTGTGAGAACTACGCAGAACCTAAAACTCAACTTTCATTTAATTTATCCTAAAATTTAATAATTTTTTTCTTTCTTTATGCTTGACATCACTTTTAAGCGATTTTAAAAAACAAGTCAATTTTCCACCACCGCATTACCACATCAATTTCCCAATTCATGTCCTCAGATTCACCACCTGCTGCCATAGTGCGGGGCAGCAGTGCTCCACCTGCTATCATTTACCGCCTAGCAGACAAACGTGTGCAGACTGGCTCATATAGTTTGCCAAATACATCTGCTGCTATGCCCCTCCAAGGGATCTAGCACTGCACCATGCATGAGTCCACTTAACCCGCCCCCTAGCCCTACCCTGATTCAACTTTACATTTGCCTCCACGTTAAGTATGGATATCTCTTCTTGTATGCTTCAAAGTAATAATTGAGCTACCAACATCCACCATTGTGCCAGCACGGTTTATCAACTTCCGCCCTTACAAGGGCTATTTTGATATTGGATTCCCCACTGAAGAAGATGTGGCCACTGAAACATCTACGCCCTTAATAAAAAAATCACCACCATTACCACTACCTGTACATGTCTCCCAGATGAGACCACACTCATGGTGACCTTTGTGAATCTCCCATCACACCTTCCCCCTCAAACACTTTATGAGGAGTTGATTTCAGGGCTGGCCACTTATGGTAAGACCCCATTCTCCAATTCATTGTCCCACTTAATGCTGAGCGCCTTGTGGATCTCGGGCAATGGCCACCATTCTTTCCACCAGCTGAATATGGCCCAGCACATCACATCGCATGTCTACATCCCATCTGCACCTGACCATCTCTTTTGGATTCACATTGACATCAGCCGCACAGTTTGCCCCTTCTGACATAAATTGGACCTTACCAAAAAGACATGTCAATACAATTCAAACCCTGTGAATATGGCCAACCCCACCCATGAGGCCACACCAGCAGCTTTTGAGTGTGGATTTGGCTGCCCTCGCCCCCAGGTTGTGTTCATGATTGTAAGTCCCGGGGAATGTCCTCTGGCTGTTGATCAGGCCATCTTCCCATTCCTTTTAAAAAGACACTGAAGAAGATGGCGGTACCCCTCGTTACTCAGGGCGATCTCGCTCACATAGTAGATGAGCAATGGGTAACAGCTCTTCCCTTTGGATCCCACCCCAGTACCCACACTCACCTTGGCAGAACTGTTACAGGGAATTAGTGAAATCTGTACCAAAATTGTCGAATTGAAATCAGTTGGATATAATTTGAGTGGCAATCTGCCAATGCCCAAATCTCAAATGGCTGGAAAGGCATGAAGACTGAGGTATCGGTTGGAATGCCCAACGGTTCCAATTTGATCAATATGCCAATCAAACAAAGCACCCTCCTACTAAAGTCATCAAGGATCATCCTTGACGATCAGGCTATAGCATTGGGTGCCACCAACGAGGGTTTGAAGCCCCTGGTAGGTAATTTGGGCATTGCAGCTGATGTGATGCCATTAACCAAATGAACGGTCCAGCAACTGAGCACGGGCGGGTTAGGCTTCCTGAACCCGTTTCCAACCAAATGGACCCGCCCCTATGAGGGGTGGCCTTGGGGGATTCCTATCACTTGTCAGGACAAATGCCAATTGTGCCAACTGTTGGAAATGTAGCTGAGCCCTGGTTTGGACATTTGAGGTCAAACTGATAGCAACTTGGCCCACCGCCGAATTTTGCAATTTCAGTTCTTAAGGAACAAACCCGCCCATTCCCAAAAAATTCACCAGTTAGGTCGAAATTGTGGGACCCAATACTGGCTTATCACTACCTTAATCAACCACTAGCTAACTAGTTGCATAGCACTGTGTAAATTGTTGGTCAATTGTCTTCCTTTTCCTTTAAATAAAATTTGGCCAAAAATCCCAAACAATTTTTATTTTTCCTTCCAACTGCATCCTTGATGGCGTTTTTCCTGGTGGCCCATCAGTCCATATACTAAATGGGCTCTACCAGTACTCTTGGTCACTATGGCCCCCTCCATTGTCAATTGGGTTCAGCAAGTCCAATATTATTGGCTCTACAACCCTATTACTAACTTATGGCAGCAATACATGGGGATCTTGTGGCCGTATATCCACCAATTGCAAAAGAGAACCCATCTCATTTACATCCCAGTTGAAATGACCCCATATGCTGAGGATCTCATTGAGACTATATCAGTGATTCCACCCCCTGCAGAAAGATCTCCTGGGTCAGGAGTGGGTTCAGTGTGGTTCATCATCAATATCATTCTCACCTTTATGCTGCACCAACAATTTGTCATTTCCCAATGCCCAGTTCCATATCAAGTCATCCGGTTGGCAATGCCTCTGGCATTCTGGCTTGCCTTTTGGGTGCTTATGCATCCTGACTGGCAGGTTGGTCTAGACTTCTTCTGCCATTTCCATGACATAATCAACCAACCATTATTTCCAGCCACTTCCGCCTTGTTCTTTGAACTGGGCGCCACAGTGGTTACTCTTTACCAAATGAATGTTCAATCAGTAGTTTGCTGTTTATTGTTTGTTTGGTCACTTTCTGACTTTGGTAGAAGTATCCGCTCTACCTTAGGAAATCTTCTTCAAGCCACCCAAGCTGCGCAGATAGCGTCTCCTCCTCCTTCCTCTAGCCTGGAAGGAAAATCGAGTGTCCCCTTCCAGGAGATCACCAATCAAGTTCTAGACGCTCTCGCCAAAGTACAAATGTGTACAGCAATTGCACTCAATAACCTTCTACATTATCTCATGCCCAACAAGGGCTCTCATTGTTAGACGCTGTGGATGGGGATGCCCGCTGTTGGGTGAGAGGTCTTTTGCGTTCTTCCTCACAAGCAGGAGACTCCACCCCTCTGATGGCTGTTGTGTCGTCCGCCTTAAAACCCCCTGTGTCCCAATCAGACCACTTATTCTGACTGATCTATGCCATAGCTGAAGACCCTAGCTTGGTTTCTTTGATCTCTGCCTTTTGTGAACTGGCCCCCACGTTGGGTCTATCTATCAATATGCTTCAAGAAGTCTTTAGATTATGCTTGTATTCAGCTTCTGCTCGTCATGAGGTCTGGTCTACCATCCAAGGATCAGAGATCAAATATGTGCCTCAGCAACCACCATCAACGCCTTACCCCATCATTTTACCCATTATCAGAAGGCGACTTCTCTATTAATTACCCAAAGTAGATGCAGATGATGCGCCTATCTCCAAATTAGTGGTAGACTTGGGCCCCAATCTTGTCATACTCCCTGAGTCTGAGTTGGTGGGTACAGAGTTAACTATTAATGATTCTGTCCAAGCTCAGATGGAGGAGGTTGTTTCCCCCGCCCTTGTACTTCCAATATTTGCTCCAGCAAAGGACCCTGACCTTACCTTAGATATGCCCGTTAACTCTTCAGTCACCAATGAGTCAGTCAATTCTTCCAATAAACAAAAATTTGCTTATTTCCTTGTGCCTATGAAGATCAGTATTGGTCCGCATCATGTCTCCTTCAAAGCTCTAATGAATACTGGAGCTGCGGGGATTTTCATTTTGTTGAGTTGGCACAACAATTAAAACTGAAAATGGATGCGGGCTCCTCAGTGATGGTGGCCTCATCTGCTTATCAGTCCTCATATGTCATTCGCTGACTGGTACCCTTTTTAATCCACCAGTTCACCTTTTGTAATCGTTTTTCAGTTGTGCCAAACCTGGTGTTTCCGGTAATTTTAAGAGTGAGGTGGTGGTGCTGACAACATGTGAAGATTCATTTAGAGTCTGATACATGGTTGTTTACCAATGATGATTTGTTGGGAGAATTCCCTCTGATCAACACCCTCAAGAAGATACAAGGAACCAGCTCTATCACTACCCTAGTTACTTCTGTGGGCATTCCAGCTAATTTTCCTGAAAGCTTAATGTGATATTGGAGAATCTTCAATATGGAAAAGGCAGATTGCCTTCCTAAGCATACTAGGTACAATTGTGGGTTTTAAATGACCATGGAGTTGGTGAACATCAACTGTCCATTGTATCCCCATACAGCGGAGGAAGAAGTTGCACTCAATACCTGGTTGAACAATATTTTGAAAAAAGGTTGGTTGTTCAAGGAGACCTCACCCATCGCCTCCCCCATTGTCTTCACCAAAAAATCAGATGGTTCTCTCCGTCCCTGCAGTGGATTATGGTCATTTGAATAAAATAACCGTTTCTGATCCTACCCATTGCCACTGGAGCATACAATAAGCCAGGCAATCACCAAATCCCATGTGTTTTCAAAGCTGTATCTGGTGAACGCCTTCAACCAAATTTGGGTAATGGAAGGGCAGGAATGGCTAACTGTGATCCAAACAAAGTGGGGCATTTTTAATTTTGGGTTATGCCCTTTGGGCTGAAGAATGCCCCCGCTACGTTTCAGCAGATGATTGACATTGTACTGGGTGACCTCTAGTTTACCTGTGCAATTGCATACATTGATGATATCCTGGTTCACTCCCCAACTCCCAAGCAACATGCTACTGACTTGGAAGTGGTGGTGGTCGTCTTGCATAAGGCAGGTTTGTTTCTCAAACCTTCCAAGTGTGAGTTATATAAGGAGGAGGTTACTTTCCTCAGGAACCTGGTTCTCAAAGATGGCTATGAAATTCTACCAACAAGTTAGATGCAATCTGAGAATGGACAACTCTGACTATACAGAAACAACTTCGGAGTTTCTCAGAAACCATCATTTTCCTAAAAAAATCCTCCCCAGCACTTTCCCAGTTAGCCTCACCACTCCACCCCCTTACTGGGAAAGGCGTACCGTTTTGTTGGATGCCTAAATGCTAGCAGGCGTTTGAATCGTTCAAAGAGGTGTTCATGTCTCCGCCCATTTTGAAACACACCGATCCCACCAAACCATATATCATTGCATGCAAATCCTTGTCAGTAGCAGTGGGAGCGGTGTTGCTTCAGGAGCACAATGGTCTTGAACATCCAGTCGCTTATTTCTCCCAAAAGTTCACAGCCATGGAGCAGCCTTGGGCCATTTATTATAAGGAATTGGCAGCTGTTGCATGGGCATTAACTCATTGGTGGTATCTGTTGCAGAGTGCTCGCCATGAATTAACGGTCCGCACAGATCACTAGGCCCTTTTGTATTTTACAAACCCCAAAAATTGGTGCATTGACCTATCAGGACCTGTGCAGTTTTAACTCTAAATACAAATTTGTTAAAGGTGCGCTCAATGTACTTCCCAATTTCCTAAACTCACAGTCCCGCCCACTGTCCCTCAGAACCAAGAGGGGAGGTGGATCTCATTACCATGATTCCTGCCACTCAGATCCTGTCAATCGTTCCCATCATTTCCTCCATCTCTTTGGCTCCCAACCCCGCTAGTAGCTCAGGTTTTATCATGTCAAATGGCCTGTCCTGAGGGCGTAGAGTTAGCCAAGCTTATTTGGCTCACTCGAGTCACAAGCACTCCCTATACTCCTTAGTAGAGGGACTCATTTTACTTCCACTCTCGCATATGGGTTCCCCCTCCTCCACTCAGAGGTATTCCATGCACATCATGATCCCTTACGGTTGGACATCCCAGCAACAAAAAATACATTGATTTGATCAAGTGAACCTTTAATTGGGTAGGACTGACAAAAGAGGTCCCAGCTTAGATCACCGATTGTGTTGCTTGCACTAAAGCCAAGTTGGATTGCTCCGGGAAAAATGGCCTCCTGCACCCCTTACAGCAGGCGGAGGGTCCATGGACTTTGGTGTTCATGGACTTTATCGTTGAACTCCCTGTTCTAATGGGTTCACAGCGGTGATGGCAGTGGTGGATCGTTTCACAAAATTTTCCCCTTTTTATCCCTTGTACTTCCACGTTTAATTATAAGAAACTACCTGTCTTTTCATATGCCATATGTTTTCAATGTTCGGTCTTCCCCAGGAGATCATCAGTGACTGGGGTTCACAGTTTACTGCATGGTTTGGAGTGAACTCCTATCAATCCTGAAAATATCCCCTGTCAATCCATGGCATATCACCCTCAGTCTGACAGACAGATAGAGCAGGTTAATCAAGTCCTTGAACAGTACCTGCATTGTTATGCTGCTGCTGCACAGGATACTTGGGCCAGTGACTTGCCTCTCGCTCAATTTGCTTACAATAATGGGACCCACACGTCCACAGGGTTTTCCCCTTATGAAGCAACGTTTGGTTATAATCCGTCATTTTTGATTGGGCTGTGCTTGCGGCCTGAGGTTTTTAAGCTGCCGCAGACCACGCTGCCCATATCCAATCAACTCAAGCTTTAGTGTAAAACCTTACCAAATCCATCAATGACTACAATTGGTTCACGGATTGTAAGCATCTTCCAGGTTATGATTTTACGGTGGGGTTCCTACGTTATGCTTGATACCCATCATTTTAAAAATTCAAACCCCTTCCCATAAAATTTGCCATTAAATGCTCGGGCCCCCATTTAGTGGAGGAGTTATTAGGTAATGGGGCGTTCTGAATGAAGCTTCCTGCGCATTGGTTGCAGCACCCTGTTTTCCATGTTTACCAGCTGTCACCCTTCAAGGGTACATTTCCCATGAACTGGAACTGATTATCGTTGATAATGAGGAAAAAGCCGAGGTTGAGGATATCTTGGCATCCCAGAAGTTGCGACATTCTGTTCAATATCTAGTGGCCTAGAAAGGGTATCCAACCTATGAAAATAGTTGGGTCAAGGTGCGCAATGGCGAATTGCATGGACCTGGTTAAGGCATTCCATATATCTTACCCTGAGGCTCCCTGCCCCCCCCCAAAAAAAAGTTGTTACAATTATGGCCATCAAGTTATCCAAGGCTCACAAGAATGTGGCTCTGGTGCAGTTTCCCAGTGGGGGTGCTCTTCCTTTGGAAAATGGAACGGGTAATGTAAGTCCTGGGAACGTCCCCTGGCTGTTGATTGGGCCATCTTCCCATTCCCAAGTAAAAAGGCACCAAAGAGGATGGAGGTACCCCTTGTTACTCAGGGTGATCTCGCTCACGTAGTAGATGAGCGATGGGTAACAGCTCTTCCGCTTTGATCCCACCCCCAGTACCCACACTCACCTTGGCAGAACTGTTATGGGGAATTAGCAAAATCTGCGCTAAAATTGTCAAATTGAAATTGGCCAGATCTAATTCATGTGGCAATCTAGCCAATGCCCAAATCTCAAATGACCGGAAAGGCATGAAGACTGAGGTATTGGTTGGAATGCTCAATGGTTCCAATTTGATCAATATGCCAATTGAAAAAAAGCACCATCTTACCAAAGTCGTCAAGGATCATCCTTGACGATCAGGCTATAGCATTAGGTGCCACCAACGAGGGTTTGAAGCCCCTGGTAGGTAATTCAGGCGTTGTGGCCAATGTGATGTCATTGACCAAATGAATGGTCCAGTGACCGAGTGTGGGTGGGTTGGGCTTCCTAAACCTGTTTCCAACCAAATGGACCCACCCCTTGAGGGGTGGCCTTGGGTGTTTCCTGTCGCTTGTCAGGCCAAATGCCATCACACCAACCATTAGAAATGTAGCTGAGCCCCGGTTAGGACATTTGAGGTTGAACTGACTGCGACTCAGCCCACCACCAAATTGTGATGTCAGTTCTCAAGGAACAAACCCGCCCATTCCCAAAAAATTCGCCAGTTAGGTTGAAATTGTGGGACCCAATCCTGGCTTGTCACTACCCCAATTGACCACTATTTAGCCAGTTGCATAGCACTGTGAAAAATGTTGTTGATTTTCTTCCTTTTCCTTTGAATAAAATTTTGCCTAAAACCCAAACAATTTTTATTCTTCTTCTGACCGCATCCTTGATGGCGTTTCCCTGGTGGCCCATCAGTCCATATACCAGATAGGCTCTACCAGTACTCTTGGTCACTATGGCCCCCTCCATTGTCAATTGGGTTCAGCGAGTCCAATATTTTTGGCTCTACAACCCTATTATCACTAACTTCTGGCAGCAATACATGGGGATCTTGTGGCCATATATCCACCAATTGCAAAAGAGAACCCATCTCATTGCCATCCCAGTTGAAATGACCCCATATGCTGAGGATATCATCGAGACTATCTCAGTGATTCCACCCCCTGCAGTAAGATCCCTTGGGTTGGGAGTGGGTTCAGTGTGGTTCATCATCAATATCATTCTCACCTTTATGCTGCACCAACAATTTGTCATTTCCCAATGCCCAGTTCCATATCAAGTTGTCCAGTTGGCAATGCCTCTGGCATTCTGGCTTGCCTTTTGGGTGCTTACGCATCCTGACTGGAAGGTCAGTCTAAACTTCTGCCATTTCCATGACAATGATAAACTAGCAACAAAAACTAGCAGCTTAAATCCAAGCCAGCTAATTTACACCCATGCCAACAAAATTGGGAGCATGTTTGGACCCAAATTTAATCCAATAAATTTGCCCAGCCCTAAACTTACCAAGCCACGGCCACCTATCACTGAATCAATCCAAGTCAACCAAAATCCCTGGGACTTATTGGATGAAGTGTCTGAATCTGGTGAAATTGTCCCACCTACAGCTAAACCAATCAATTTAGAATTTTTTATGAATTCAGACTTTGATGCCCCACTCTAACCCAAACAATATGTCTCCAAACCCAATGCTATCTCATACCAAAGCGACCACCAGCTTGCTGAAGCCATGGTGGCCTCACCTAAAAATCGCCATCTTTGTGAAGCCGTGGCAAAATCCAACACTGAATTTAAAAAAGGGCTGCATCCCCCTTGTTCCACCCTTATTTTCCTCCTACTGCACAAGAGGAAATCCAAAGCCTCTATGAAACTGCCACCACCGCTGTCAAACGTGTCTTTACTCTGGAAGAATTTTTCCCATCCACACATGTCACCAGAGAAAATATTGTGACTTTAGGACAACTTCACGACGCCTACATCCAAGCTGAACATCATGTTGCTGAACTCACAGAGTCATTGATCCAGGCCTAAATTGACAATCTCAACTGCTATATTTCTCACCTCAACCCTCATCCTGTGGATGCCCCAACCCCTTACTATCATCATTGATCCTCTTTTTCAATGCTAATCCTGAGGATGATGATTGCAATCCTCCTGATCCCCCCTTTCCCTCTGCCATGATGGGATAAGCAACTCGCTGCTTTTTCACCTGGTAGGTTGTTTTCTTGTTATTTTTGCGCTTCCCGCCGCTGTTTAGGGCGGTTGGTTCATGTTTTGGTTGATCTAGTTTTGGAGTTTCTGTTTCAGTATTGTCCATCCCCCAGTCAGCTTTCCTTGGTTAATTAAAAATATCCTAAAAATTAAGTCTATGTTACATGAGCAGAAGAAAGCTACAAACTATTTATCATTTCCCAAGGCTACTTTCATTATGGTTTATTTTGCATGTAAGCCCAATATTTGCACTAAATACTCTGAGATAATTTTATAAGGCCTCGCTGCCCAGCATAGCCTTATATTAAAACTATTCTTCCTAACATTTAAGTTCACACAAAATTACGGATAAAACTATGCATCATTTTTTTATGAGGAAATGATAAAATGTTTGGTTTTCCTTCTTGTGATTTTTTTTGTACACAAAATGCTTTTGGTCCGCCAACACAAACTATAAATTTGTGCTATATCAATAACATTTTAATGTCAGTATGGTGTGGTGGTTTCTGATTTAATCTGAAAAGCGGCTTCCCAAAACTTGTCTGAAGTAAAGCACTCCTGTTTCTTCTTTTAGTTCTGTCTTCAGGAAATTATCTAGTAAATTTTTATTTATACTCAACAGTTTGTCCTTCTTGATGAAAATTCATTGTGGCTAGTCTTGCCTTCAATTTACTCTAAAGGGGTTTGTCCTGCTAACAACTGACTTTTGAACTCTATATATTCAACGCACAAATTCTCATTTTTATTCTAAAGCTTTTTTAAACTAACTCAGAGCGTCACCAAAGAGCTGAGAGCCCATTATTATAATTTCTATGCTATATCTTGGTAATTTTAAGAATAGACTTTTAATTGCGCTCCCAAAAATGTAAGTCCTCCTTTTACTTCAGCTTATGTAATTTTAGGCAAAGGAACTATAGAGTTTTCATGAACTTGTGGTTGGTCACAAACACTTTCTGCACCTTTCTGGGGCTTACCACTTCTTTATAAGTCATTTTTGGGGTTTAAGACAATAAACAAACCGAGATTCATCTCTCAAATTAAACATTGATGAGCAAAAAGTGAATCCTTTTGATATTAACCTGCTATAGAAGGCGAACTTGGGAAGTTCAATAAATGATCATCATATATGCAGGAACCACAGGGGGATGCTTTATGGATGATACCCAAGCTTCCCAAACCATAAAAAGGACAATTTTAAACAATTTGAAATCAAGGTTATTGCCAATGAAAAACAATGAAGGCCTCAACCAGAAAGTTGATCCAGAATGACTTGAGAGAGCCTTATCATAGAAACCATGGATTTCTTATTAGTGAAGTCCAACTCGCCCTAATATTTCAACCTTTTAACTCAATAAAGTAGTCTAATTATCCCATATTCTTAGAATTTATTGTGAGGAAGGCTGACCAGGGGACAGACACTTCCGAATTTTGACCCAAAAGAAATGAAACTTAGTAACATGGAAGGCACCCCAGAGAAGTGATGCTATCTCTTGTTGCCAGCAGGAACGCCACTATGGGGAGGGGGGGGGACGTGTGAAGGGGCCGTAGTCACCATTGAAACGTGTGGAGGAAAGGGTCCGATTTGATGAACCAAACTGGGAACCAGGAGGAGACCAGCTGACGGCGACATGGTGGGAGGTACCCAAACATCCACGCCTGAAAGTGGTCCACCAAATGAGACTGGAATCTGTGGACAGCTTCTGGGAGGGTGGGGATGGAGCCAGCGATGGCATCCAAGACAATCGTGTGGATAGTCCAAATGGCGATTGCAACTACCAGAGCACGGAGGGAGGGTGGAAGGGGAGAGGCCATTGATAAAGCAAACATATCTCTTGACATACTGAAGGGATATGTTTGATCCTGGCCCAGCAGACGTTGAACTTCGCGCCATATCAATTTAGAGGTAGAACACTTCTTCAGGCGGTGGAACAGCGTTCCATACTGGCCACACACGACGCAGGATGAGTGTAAAGCGTTAGAGCGCTCAGCCATATGGTACACCCTCCTCAGGCAGCGCCACACATGGGAACAGATTTGAGGCTGCAACAGAAGGTGGTGTGCGTATTTCCAAATAGTCTTCTAAGTCTCAATGGAGTAAGAGATGTCCATCATGTCCCGGTAGTCACCCTGGATAGGACATGGGGCCGTGTGGGGATCACGCCATCTTGAATGGGTAGCCCCTGTACCTCTTGAGTGAACTTAGGAGAGGGGCGGCCTCTCTGGGCTGTGTGTCCACTAATACAAAATCTCCACTCTGCGCTCCGCATGGAGAGAGGAGGATTCGTTTGTAGTTGGTTTTAGTACCGTGAGGACCTGTGGCTGATGGGTGTGAAGCCAGGTATATCATCAAGGAGTGAGGGTTCAATAGATTGTTAAGGCCCAAGGCGCAGGAGTTGTTGGAGCAGGCCGCGCGGGACCAGTGTTGGGAGGGGAGCGTAGAGGCAGTGACAGCCGCAATCCAGGTGCCCAGGATCTTGGCAGCATAAGCTTTGAAGTCAAGAAGGCCCATGCCACCATGATGATGAGGGCCAAACATGACCTCAAGCCTTACTGGTGGTGGGCGGCCTGACCAAAGCCATCCTTGCAGAAGGGCATACATGGATTTGAAAAAGCCTGGGGAGAAGGCGATGGCGTGGGCTCCAAACCAGACTTTGGAAAGGAGCATGGAGTTGGCTAAAACAATCCTGCTAGTAAGGGAAGTAGGGTGGGCTCTGAGGGAGGCGATGCGCTTCGTCACGTTGTCTAAAATATGACTTTCCATTACTGCTGAGGCATACCCGCCTGCCTCCACCCGCACGCCCAGATGGCGGACTGGCCCTATGGTAGGGCGTGGCACGAAGGGGAGCACTAGTGGGTGGTATGGGGTGATCAGGGAGGGCGAGCACGTGTGAAAGCAGATGGGCTGGGCTGGGCACTGGTCGCTGGGGCCCAGCATACTTGATACCGACCAAGGAGGATGATTTTGGTTTTGGAGGCGTTCAGTGCATCATTACTTACCTGGGAATATTCCTGGATGAGGGCTTCAAACGCGCGTGCATCTTTATTATTAGACACCCCAACCACACAGTCATCTGCGAGTGCCATCATCTTGACTGGGGCTTGGCCTGGCACATGGACCCCAGTGAGTTGGGCATTCACGTTCTGAAGTAGTGGGTCAAGGTTGAAGTTGTATAAGAGTGGGCTAAGGGGGTCCCCTTGTCATAAGCCCCTTTGAGGGCGGACTACTTCCGTTAGGAATCCAGGGCCACACACTGCCATTGTTGCAGATTCCGTGAGCAGCATTACCCAGTTGATGAAGCGAGGGGTAAGCGGAATTGATGGAGGCAGGCCCTGAGGTATTCCCAGTATACTCTATCATAAGCCTTCTGTTGGTCCAAAAATACAGGTGCCCCAGAGGCTTTGGACTGGAATGTGTTAACCACAGAGTTCACATTGTCCCAAATCGACCTTCTGGGTATAAAACTGAATTGTTCTAGGGAGATGGTGGCAGATGCTACAATCCCTAAAACGGTTAGCCATGATTTTTGTTAAAATTTTTGTATCCGTGTTAGTTAAAGAAATGGGGCGCCAGTTGGCTAAGTCTAGATTGTCCCCTTTCTTGAAGAGTGTGACAGTGAAGGCCTCTTGTTCTCCTGGTAGAAGGCGCGTTTCCAGAAGGCTCTGGTTAAGGGAGGCAAGCAGCAGTGAGGATATATATTTGAAGTACTTTTTATAGAATTCATATGGAATGTCATCTGGGCCTGGGCACTTCCAATTTGGTGCACCGCAGATGGCTGTCCAGAGTTCATTCGGAGTAATCAAATTCATTAATTCTGGGTATCAGGAAATGGTGCAGATGTGGGTGCAGTCGAAAAATTTCGCCACTTTGGCAGGCTGAATTGGATCAGATTGGTATAACTCGGAGTAATACTTTTGTATTTCGATTGCCACTTCAGCTGGTGTATCCACGATGAAATCATCCAATCTCTGCACCTGTGTGCAGGCCACGCTCTGGCGTGGTGCAAAGAAATTTTTAAAAAAATATGCAGTGCACTTGTCACCCTCTGTAATGTATTTGGCTCTGTACTGAACACCAACCTGATGTTTGTGTTGCCTTTTGAGCGCGTTGAGGTGGGAAGCTGCTTCTGCCCACTTCCAGCCTCATGCAGGGCTGTAGTCTGTGGCTGGAATGTTGGATTCCAGGTGTGCCAACTCTGCCAGAGCGCGCGAAATGATGGCGATGTGGCTCATGAGTGTCAGGAGGAGATGTGGTGAGAGTGGCGGATGGTATCCTCTTTGAAGGCTGCCCATGTGGAAATTGGGTCCGCGCAAAATGGTGTAACGAACTCTTTTGCCAAAGTTGCTGATTCCACCCAAGTGGAAAATCCTGGCAACGCAAGTTTGGGAGGGCGGAGTTTGCACCAATGTGGGGCCTTAGCCACTGTGACAGGTAAGTGGTAGGTTATCAAGACCAGCCGGTGGTCAGAGAATTCGATTTTTGTTGTTTGGAAGTGGGAAATGTGACATTGAAATTTCGCCGGTGTGAGGATAAGGTCGATGCTGGTCATGGACCTTAGTTGGCCATTGTGGATGTAAAGGCAAATCATGTTTTCTAGCAGTGGGGATTGCCTTGGCAGCGCATCTATTAGCCCAAGGGTGGCCTTTAGAATGTGAAGTTCTACGTGACCCTGGGGGGCGTGGGAATAGGAAGGCCAACGGTCCATGTGTGAGTTTAGCCAACAGTTCATGTCACCGACTATGAAGGGATCAGGGGGTAACGGAAGGGACATGACCAATGAGAAAAATTCCTGATGCTCTCATGCACAGGTTGGGGCATAGATGTTGACAATAGCGTGCACCACGTCAGCCCATGAGAAAGTAACAATGAGGACTCGGCCATTGAGGATTGATTCAGATGATAAAAATCTAAAAAAATTGTTTTTGAACTAGCACCCCACAGTGCTCTGACCAGAAGGATAGGGAAGGAGGAGCATGGTTTTCCAAGCATCCTTGGAACCTCATGGACAGTGGGACTCCTGGATGTCCAGGATGTCCATGGGTAAATTTTTTTGTAAAAAACTCAGTTTCTTAGCCTGGGATGATGAGGCCTTGAGTCTGGCGATATTCAACGTCCCTAAAGTGAAGGTTTCCCCCATTGCACCTTAGGTGTGAGGGGGTGGGTACCCAGGTCCACTAGCCTCCTCTAGATCCCCACAGGCCTTCACAGCAGCGCGGATGTTTGCAGCAACGCCATCAGTGGTTTTGTTAACTTTAGCAGAAAGGTTCACGTTGGCTTTTGCCTTCGCTTTTTGTTTCCCCTGTTGTTGAACAAATTTTTTGTGGTGCGGATGAGTTCAGTGCACCAACATTTGGGTCAAAAAAAATTTAGGTAGGTTGGAAACCAAGTTGGTTTCAACTGGGGCTTGGTTGCAAAGGTCAGGTGAGATCAAGTCACCTATTGGATCCTCAGATTTGGTGGCCCAATTGCATGGGCTTCCCAATCTGATTAATTTGAGGATTCCCAAGTTGCTTCCACCACGAAGGTTTTGATGTCCTCCTAGAGTTGAAGTGTGAGATAGCGGAGGTAACTTTGGCCGCTTCCTTGGCCGCGGCCCTGCGAGCCTGTTTGGCCTTCTTTCGCTCTTGAGGGGAGATAGGCTTTACTAGTAGGTAGCAGCCTTGTGATACCCATGGGAAAGCCTCTTTGGTGCTGGTGGTTGGTTTGTAGTGCGCCTCTCCTCTGGCCATGGCTGCCGAGGGGTGCTCTTGGAATGTGATGCCCTCCTTGGTGGGGCATGCGTGTGCCTTATGGCCAAACGCGTCACAGTGGGTGCAGATGGGGGGTGCGCTGTCTTCGGTTACCTGGAAATGGTGGTATGCCCTTTGATATTGATATATGTGGAGTGCGGGATCTGGGTTAGGTCCTTTGCAATCTCCTCAGTTGGAGTTAGAACTGCAATGGCTTTGCTGGTGCACAGGTGTGGCATCAGCGTAAGGCGTTGCATCTTAAAGATTGTTTTCTCCATATATAGCGAGACCATCTTTCAGGTGCTGCTCCAGAATGGCACATTTGACTGTAGTGGGAAAAAAGTCAAACGTGAGGAAAATTTGGTTGTATTTTGTCCATCTGGTGCATTTGGTTTTGATGACCCATTGCCCATCGGGGAGGTTGATCACTATGCACACTGCAGCAGCTTTGTCTTCTGCATCCTTGTTCTTGAAACTGAGGTCCAGTCAACTGCATGACATGGAGTGAGGTGCAATGTACACTGCAGTCGGGAAAAAAGTGTGCATGTCCCCACAAAATTTTCCCATAAAGCTGTTTGTTGGATGTCCAGAAACACCTAGACTCCATATTCCATCAACAAGAGTGGTTGGGAGTGTGGCGTGTTGATGTACTGGTTGCATCATGCTTGCCAAGTGAGGATTTCTGGGGAAATAGTGACCACCAGTTTTTTATTTTTTTATTCTGCTGGTTTCTCTGGGGGCATTTTTGAACGTTTGAGGTTGCGGGCCTACCACCTGTGCCTCTTATCTTACTTGCCCAACTTCTCCCTGTCATGGGCGCAGACTAATCTCCTCTGTGAGATTATCAAACTAGAATCATACTTGTATTGAATAAGTTGCAAAAGTGATTGCAATGAGAGAGAAAAGCAATTATCCCATATTCTTAATCTTCTTTGACTGCTCCACTAATTTAAATTATTTGAGCTCTGATTAAACCTTGTCTTTCAGCCAGAGAGGAATGATTTGGTGACAGTTATTTTTTTGTATGGTGGAAAAACATCTTCATCAAAAAGTAACTTTTTCCATTGATAAGGTAAATATATAAACTCCCAATTTTTAAATGCAGTAAGATAGACTTGGTAAAATTTATAGGTTAAGTTTATCATGAACTGGTGTACTTTTAATCTGGTTTTTGTAATTTAACTATCTGCTATCATAACAAAGGCTTTTAAGAACTAATCTCTCTCTCGTTGCAATCACTTTTGCAACCCATTTAGTTCAAGTCTGAATCTAGTGCTAAATCTCATAGAGGAGATTAGTCTGCGCCCATGTCAGGGAGCAGTTGGGAAAGTAAGGTAAGAGGAGCAGGTGGGAGGCCCGCGACCTCAAACGTTCAAAAACGCCCCAGAGAAACTGGCGGAATAGAAAAAAAATTTCAAAAAACCGGTGGTCACTATTTCCCCAGAAATCCTCGCTTGGCTAGCATGATGCAACCAGTACATCAATACGCCGCACTCCCAGCCACTTTTGTCGGTGGAATATGGAGTCTGCGTGTTTCTAGACATAAAAAAAATGGCTTTATGGGAAAAATTTTGTGGGGATGTGCACACTTTTTCCTGACTGTGGTGTACGTCGCACCTCATTCCATGTCACGCGGTTGGCTGGACCTAGGTTTCAAAAACAAGGAGGCAGCAGATGAGCTGCTGCGGTGCATGTAGTGATCGACCTCCACAAAGGGCAATGGGTCATCAAAACAAAATGCACTAGATGGACAAAATCTAACCAAATTTTCCTCACGTTTGACTTCTTGCCTACTATGGTAAAACGTGACATTTTGGAGCAACACCTGAAAGATGGTCTCGCCGTCTACAGTGAAATACAATCTTTCAAAATGCAACGCTTTACGCTGATGCCACACCTGTGCACCAGCAAAGCCATTGCAGTTCTGACCCCAACCGAGGAGACCGCAAAGGACCAAACCCAGATCCTGCACTCCAATTTTATTAACATCAAAGGCCATACCACCCACTCTTTCCAGGTAATTGTGGACAGCGCGCCCCCCATCTGCACCCACTGTGACGCGTTTGACCATAAGGCACATGCATGCCCCACCAAGGAGGGCGTCACATTCCAAGAGCACCCCTCAGCGGCCATGGCCAGCGGAGAGGCGCACTACAAACCAACTGTAAGCACCAAAGAGGCTACCCCATGGGGAGCACAAGGCTGGTACCTTTTGGTAAAACCTATTTCCCTGCAAGAGTGAAAGAAGGCCAAGCAGGCCCGCAGGGCCGTGGCCAAGGAAGTGGCCAAAGTTACCTCCGCTATCCCACACTCCCAACGCCAGGAGGACATCAAAATCTTCATGGCAGAAGCAAATTGGGAATCCATCAACCAATCAGATTGGGAATCCCATACCAATTGAGCCACCTGATCTGAGGATCCGATGGGTGACTTGAATTCTCAAAATTTTTGCAACCAAGCTCTGGTTGAAATGACTTGGCATTCAACCTTTCTGAAAAAAAACTTTTGCCCCACTCAATGGTGCACCAAACTCATCCGCACTGCAAAAAATTTGTCTGACGTCAGGGAAACAAAAAAGCGAAGGCAAAAGCCAACGCAAACCTTTCTGCAAAAATTAACAAAAACACTGATAGCGTTGCTGCAAACATCCACGCTGCCATGAAGGCCCATGGAAAACTAGAGGAGGCTAGTGGGCCTGGGTGCCCACCCCCTCACACCTAAGGTGCGATGGGGGAAACCTTCACTTTTGATTGTTGAATATCGCTGGACTCAAGGCCTCGCCGTCCCAGGCTAGGAAACTGTTTTTTTACAACAAAATTTACCCGTGGATATCCTGGCCATCCAGGAGTCCCACTGTCCGCAAGGTTCCAAGGAGGCTTGGAAAACAATGCTCCTCCCATCCCTATCCTTTTGGTCAAAGCATTGTGGGGTGCTAATTTAGAAAAATTATTTTTTCAAATTTTTATTATCGGAAACCTTCCTCAATAGCTGAGTCCTCATTGTCACCTTTTTGTGGGCTGACGTGGTACATGCTATCATCAACATCTATGCCCCAAATGGTGCATGAGAGTGTCAGGAATTTTTTCATCAGTCAAATCCCCCCGTAACCCTCAGACCCTTTCATAGTTGGTGACATAACCTGTTGGCTAAACACTCCAATGGGCCGGTGGCCTTCCTCCTCCCATGCCCCCCAGGGCCACATTGAACTTTGCGTTCTAAAGACCACCCTTGGGTTAATGGATGCACTGCCGCGGCAAGCCCCACTGCTCAAGAACATGACGCGCCCCCACGTCCACAATGGCCAATTAAGGTCCTTTTTCCTGCATCGACCTTATCCTTATGCCAGTGAAATTCCAACCCCACATATCCCACTTTAAAACAACAAAAATGGAATTCTCCAACCATCAACTGGTCTCAATAACCTACCATCTACCTGTCACAGCTGCTAAGGCCCCACATTGGTGTAAAATCCGCCCCCCCCCGAGCTCATGTCACCAGGATTTTCCACGTGGGTGGAATCAGCAACTTTTGGTAAAAGAGTTTGTTGCACTATTTTGTGTGGACCCCATTTCCACATGGGCAACTTTCAAAGAAGATACCATCTGCATAACTCGCCACCTCTCCTCCAGATGCTCACGAGCCACGTCAGCTGTCATTTAGCGCACTCTGGCACAGTTGGCACACCTGGAGTCCAACATCCCAGCTACAGGATACAGCCCTGCATGGGGATGGAAGTGGGCGGAGGCAGCTGCCCAACTCAACGCACTCAAAAGGCAACACAAACATTGGGTTTGTGTCCAATACAGGGCCACACGCATCACTAAAGGTGACAAGTGCACCACATACTTCTTTAAAGAAATTTTTGCACCACGCCAGAGTGTGGCCTGCACACAGGTGCGAAGATCGGATAATTCCATTGCTAACACACTGGCCAAAGTGGCAATCAAAACGCAAAAATATTACTCCAAGTTGTACTGATTGAGCCAATTCAGCTGGCCAAAGTGGCAGAATTTCTCAACTAAGCCCACATCCGCACCATTTCCCAATACCCAGAAATAATGAATTTGATTACTCTGAACGAATTATGGACAGCCATCCGCGGTGCACCAAACCAAAAATGCCCAGGCTCAGATGGCATTTTAATTGAATCCTACTAAAAGTACTTCAAATATATATCCCCACTACTGTTGGCCTCACTTAACCATAGCCTTTTGGAAACGCGCCTCCTGCCAGGAGGACAAGAGGCCTTCACCATCACACTCTTTAAGAAAGGGGACAAGCTAGACTTAGTCAACTGGCGCCCCATTTCTTTAACTAACACGGATACAAAAATTTTTACAAAAATCATGGCTAACCATTTAGGGATTGTAGCATCTGCCACCATCTCTCCAGAAAAATTCAGTTTCATACCCAGAAGGTCAATTTGGGACAACGTTCACTCGGTGGCCAATGCGTGCCAGTCCACAGCCTCTGGGGCACTGGCATTCTTGGACCAACAGAAGGCCTATGATAGAGTAAACTGGGAATACCTCAGGGCCTGCCTCCATCAATTTCGCCTACCACCTCGCTTCATCAACTGGGTAATGCTGCTGATGGAGTCCACCACAATGGCTGTGCGTGGCCCTGGCTTTCTCACGGATGTATTCCGCCCTCAAAGGGGCTTACAACAAGGGGACCCCCTTAGCCCACTCTTATACAACTTCAGCCTTGACCCACTACTTCAGAACGTGAATGCCCAACTCACTGGGGTCCATGTGCCAGGCCAAGCCCCAGTCAAGATGATGGCATTTGCACACGACTGTGTGGTGGGGGTGTCTAATAATAAAGATGCACGCGCACTTGAAGCTCTCATCCAGGAGTATTCCCAGGTAAGTAATGCTGCACTGAACACCTCCAAAACTGAAATCATCCTCCTTGGTCGGTATCAAAACTGCTGGGCCCCTGCAACCAGTGCCCAGCCTGGCCCATCTGCTCACAAACGCGCTCGCCCTCCCAGCTCACTCCACACCGCCCCACTGGTGCTCCCCTTTGTGCCACGCCCTACCATAGGGCCAGTCCGCCATCTGGGCGTGTGGGTGGAGGCAGGCGGGTATGCCTCAGCAGTAGTGGAAAGTCATATTCTAAACAACGTGACGAAGCGCATCACCTCCCTCAGAGCCCACCCTGCTTCCCTTACTGGCAGGATTGTTTTATCCAACTCCATGCTCCTCTCCAAAGTCTGGTTTGGAGCCCACGCCATCCCCTTCTCCCCAAGCTTCTTCAAATCCTTGCATGCCCTGCTGCAAGGATGGCTATGGTCAGGCCGCCCTCCACCAGTACGGTTAGAAGTCATGTTTGGCCCTCATAAGCACGGTGGCATGGGCCTGCTTGACTTCAGAGCCCATGCGGCCAAGATCCTGGGCACTTGGATTGCGGCTGTCACTGCCTCTACGCTCCCCTCCCAACACTGGTCCCGCGCAGCCTGATCTAACTTCTCCCGCGCCTTAGGCCTCAACAATCCATTGAACCCCCACTCACTGATGATATACCTGGCTTCACACCCATCGGCCACAGGTCCTCACGGTACTAAAACCCACTACAAACGAATCCTACTCTCCATGCAGAGCACTGAGTGGAGAATTTTTATCAGCGTAAATACAACTAGAAGAGTCCGCCCCTCTCTTCAGTTCACACAAGAGGCACAGGGGCTACCCTTCCATGATGGCGTGATCCCCATTCGACCCCAAGTCCTATTCAGGGTGGACTACCTGGACATGATGGACATCCCTTACTCCATTGAGACCCAAAAAACCATCTTAAAATACGCTCACCATCTTCTGTTGCAGCCTCAAATTTGCTTTCACGTGTGGCGCTGCCTGAGGCGGGTGTACCATACAGCTGAGCGCTCTAACGCTTCACATTCATCCTGCGTCGTGTGTGGCCAGTATGGAACGCTGTTCCACCGCCTGGAGAAGTGTCCTACCTCTAAAGTGATATGGCGCGAAGTTCAACGTTTACTGGGCCAGAATCAAACACATCCCTTTAGTCTGTTAAGAGATATGTTTGCTTTATCAATGGCCTCCCCCCTTCCACCCTCCCTCCGTGCTCTGGTGGTTGCAATCGCCATGTGGACTATCCACACGATTGTCTTGGATGCCATCGCAGGCTCCACCCCCACCCTTCCAGAAGCTGTCCACAGATTCTGGTCTCATTTGGTGGACCACTTTCAAGCATGGATGTTTGGATACCTCCCACCACGCCGCTGACAGCTGGTATCCTCCTGGTTCCCAGTTTGGTTCATCAAATCAGACCCCTTTTTCACACTTGTTCAATTGTGGCTACAGCCCCTTCACGCGTTCCCTCCCCTTCCTCATAAGTGGCGTTCCCGCTGGCAACAAGAGATAGCATTGCTTCTCTGGGGTGCCTTCCCTGTTACTAAGTGTTGTCTTGGTCGAGTCAATTTTAGAAGTGTCCATCCCATGGTTGGCCTTCCCCGCCATAAATTTAAATTTAAATTATAAATAACAAAGGCTTTTGAGCTAATATGACAGGGACACTAGATGCGTCCAATTAAAAGAACTGGTGGGTATACTGGAGTATGATCTACCCACAGATAAGTTTTTAGTAAAAAAAAGTGGAAGGGAGATCCTTGGAGGTCAGGGTGGTATATCTAGAATAAACAAAACCTTAGTAGATAGATTTGTAGTAACTGCATCTTTAAAATACATTTCGTTGACTGAGTTTTAATAAAATTGGTACTTTTTCATTTTGATTTCACTTTTTGAGAAACTAAAAATAGTAGTATAACTAAAACTACTCCAAGCCACCAATTAACATCCCATCCTGATGTCCTCAGCCCCACTGCCAGTTGCTCCAGTATGGTTCAGCGGCAAAATTCCTTCTAGTAATTTTTGCTCCACCAGAAACGCGTTTGGACTATTGCAACTAATCAAATTTCTACAAATGGCCATTATATCCCTCTTTTAACTTATTGCTCCACCTTGCGCATGCCAAACCAATATGCTCCCACTCTCTTGCCATCCCTCATTCCAACATCCAATTTGCATATGATTCAACAATGGGCAATTATTCTTTATACGCTAGTAAGGAAATCATTAAGTTCACTTCAGCTGCTTTTGCGCCAGTGGATTTTATCAACTTCCACCCTTTTAAGGGCTATTTTGACTTTGAGTTGCCCTCTGAGGAGAAAGCCGCTGCAGCGAAGGAAATCAAGTTCATAATAAAAATACTCCAATCCCTATGACCCATTTTCACCTACCTACTAACATCACTATAATGGTAAGTTTTTCCAACCTCCCATCTCACCTCCCAGCCAGGTGTTGTTTGAGGATTTAATTATGGGGCTCTCAGCCTATGGCTCAAGCCCATTCTCCATTCCATAGTCCCTAGCAGTGCCAAGTGCCTTGCAGCCCCATGGGCTACTGATACTGTCACCTATTTCCACTTAAAAATCACTAAACACGTTTTTTTAAGGTCATAAGTATATCAGCGCCTGAACATTTCTTCTGGACATGAATCAACAATGGACGCCAGCTTTCCCTGTCTTCTTTACTTTGGAACATTATGAAAATTATGTGAATGTTCTGCTGCAACAGAATTCAAAAATTCTGACACTGACACTAATATGGCAGAATATACCTTGGGTTCCTTTTTTCTAAAGCCCACTACATGTTCTATCTTTGGGACAGCCCTCCAACATTCATTTCTCCAGAACTCCTAATCAGCCTCAGACATCAGTTTACCCTCCAGCCAATCAGGTGGTGGCTCAGACCACTAGTCATTTCCATAATATTCACATTTGTCCATTTAACCTTACTCTTGTTATTAGGCCCTATTCTAATTTAACTATAATCCCTGGGCCTTATTTGCCATGGTTTCTGAATTGGGGAATTAATTAAACTTTTTGACCTTCATCTTAAACAGTTTTTTAATCAAATTATAATGCACAATTCCCCCTCATTTTTACGCCTTTTAAATGGACGTATTATCAATCTGCTACAATAATCAGCTTATTCTTGAAGCGGCTTCTTCGCCTGACTGTCATCATCTCTGTAAAGTTGTAGCTAAGTCTGTTGCAATGCTGGCAGATGGTCTTCTAGCACCTACTGACTTAAATCACCTCACCTCTGCAGTTAAGCATGATTTTACTCAAATTTCAAAAAGCAGCCCTTGAGGCAAACTTGAATGTCATGGCAGTGACATGATTATTTAAAGCAAAATTACTTGCACAAACATTTATCACTTTTTCTATTATCTACAAAGCCTTTATTCAAGCTTATTATGATCGTATGACTTATATCAAAGCCTTTATTGCAGCACATGGTGTCTTCCGTGGCCCTCCCTTGAGAAATATTGAACCCTATATGACATATTCCCACACACCCTTGCTTTCCACCTGGTCCTCACCTTTTGTTAAAATATGGGCACTTTTTTGTGCTTGCAAGTGAATTTTGGCCCTAGATTTTAATGATGTACAAATGACAGAGTATTAAGACTCTCAACTGATATTGGTTTGATATTGGGATAACTTTGACCACAGACATATATAAATTTAATACTAAAATGGGTAAACTAGTATGGCTTAAAGCTTAGTAAAGCAAGTGATGCTTACTAGATTAATGCCTCCTATTAATTAAGCTTATTTTGAGGCTATTAAAAAGATAATATATAATTCATGATAAGATTGGAGGTCTCAATTTAGCTAAATAGAGATTTGCCTTATCAGGGCTCTCAAGAATCTGTCCCTATTAAATTTAACTAGTTTGGGGGGTAGTCAACAGGACGGATGAAAAATTTATTTAGTAAGGATTTAATATAACTGGCTCAATAAAAATTTGAAACTATTTACACCTAAGCCAATTACTGGAATTCCAAGTTTATGCTATTTGCTAGTAAAGTTTTTGCATCACCCAGAACCCCATCTGGGTCTATAAAAGGGTTCATTTTTTATTGATTTGCACTACACTTAAGTTAGTGCTTGGGCGGACTTCAGTGCCCACAGTTATATTATGCCGGAAGTTGCCATGGCCTTTTAAACTATATCTGCGGTATTTGGCTGAATATCCAGAGTAAACTCATTACACCAAGAGACCTGATTCCGCTGAGAGCTGGATGGGAGATTTATACTAATAAAGTTGGGATTAGTCTTCCCTGATATTTATATGTGCTTGTCAAACGGCTAATTGTCTGACAATACCCCTTCAAGGATGTTGAGGGAAGAATAGGGGCGAGGAAAACGTCCAAGAACTTTGTTGTTATTGACTTCAAAAGCAAGAGAACTGATTGAATACTCTTCTCTTATCTTATAAGTGATGATAAAAAGTCCTTCCCAAATGGTCTCTAGCTTCTCAAATTTGGGAGTAATATGGTTATGATAATATAACTCAGTTCAGAGGTTTGAAAGGAGGGTAAAGGTGGTCAGAGTTTATTAGCATCCTGACCTTCTTTAGTGACAGTTTTGGCTAAAGCAATCATAGCAACAGCCTGTAGCAGGATGATGTATTGGGCCAACTTCCTCATTGTCTTGTCAGGATCGTCAGTCCTAGCTGAGAAGACATCTTTGGCTAATAGAGCAGGTACCCCAGGTTCTCGTCCATACAACATGTGGAAAGTAGACACTCTGAGAAACTGAAGGTAGCTGATTCTAATAAGTTTATGAGGGCACTAGGCAAAAGCTGATCCCAGTGGAGAGGCTTAAGTCTCCATTTATCTCAATATAGACACCATGATTCAATTTGCTCTTTCTATGGTACCATTTGTAGAAGAGTTATAGGGGGCCAAGAAAAACTGTTGGGCTCCCATGGAGGTAGCTAAGATCTTCATTACTCTGGAGGTCAAATTATTCCCGTTATCACATAGTAAAACTTGAGTGCAATCATGGCGTGTGAAAAATTCTGATGTAGGAAAGTGGCTGTAGCTTTGGAAGTTTGGGATGGGGAGCCACAGATTTGATCCATTCAGTGAAATGGTCAATTCTCACTATTATGTAGCGATTTCCACTAGTAGTCTGGGGTATAGGTCCTAACACATCTAAGCTTATTATGTGGAAGAGTTGTTTTGGCATAGTGGGTTGATATTGATATTTGGTCTGAAGCAGGATTGCTTTTTACAAATCTAGCATGCGTCCAGGACTTCAATTATAAAATTTATAGTCCTCTCAATAGTACATATATTTTATCCACTCATCTGTTTTCCTCACTCCACCATGACCAAATGTATAGTGGGCATCCATGATCACTGGTACCCGTTCTGAAAATCATAGATAAAGAAGCCAATTTACTCCTACCTTCTTATACAACTTTCTTGCTATACACCTAAGTGTTTCAGAAATGTCTTGCTAACATTTTCTGAATGGGTTCATCCTCATCATCCCAGACATCAGGTTCATAAGGAGACATTTAATCTCTCTGCTTTCCTATTTTTTAAGTGAAGGATAGACAGACGAGCCAACCCATCAACGTTAATAAGATAAGTTTTTTCTCGGTTCTCTGTTCATATCATAATGTTGGAGTTTTTAGGCCCAACAAGCCAACCGTCTAGTGGGTTTTTTCATGCTTATATCCATTTTAAGGAGGCGTGGTTGGTAACCACGGTAAATGAAGTTCCATATAGAAAAGGGCGGTAATGTTTAACAATGAGTAGGACAGCAAGGCACTCCTTGTCTGTGATGTTGCAGTTACGTTCAGCTTTTGAAACCATCTTGCTGAAGTATGAGACTGGATGATCTACAACGTTATTATCTAACTGATCCAGGATGGCTCCCACGGAATAGTCTAAGGCATTGGTAAACAAGATTAAGGGTTTACCATAGTTGGGGTGGCGTAAGATAAGGCATTTCAGAAGAAAATTCTCCAATGTCTCAAAAGCAACCATTTTTCCAACCCTAATAAAAATGAGTTTTCTAAGCAGATAGGCGGACAAGAGGCTCACTGAGCTGGGAGAACTTGTGGATGAATTCATGATAGCACCCCATCATAGCCAGAAACACCTGGATGTAGTGAAGTTTTTTAGGGGCAGACGTTTTAACAATAGCTTTGACCTTATCCTGTAAGGACTGAATACCTTTTAGTGAGATGACATGTCCAAAAAATCTAACCATATTGGAAAAGCGTGCACTTATAATGCTTTAGCTTAATGTTAAAGTACGGAGGCATTGTAAACTTCCTTTAGATTGGTAAGATGATCTTCTATTGGTGCTTATAAATAACATGATGTCATCAAGATAGACAATCACACAACCTAGCTTAAGATCTCGTAAAATATGATTATGGCTCGCTGAAATGATGCAGGCGCATTGCACAACCCTTGAGGTAAACGAGCGGGCTAAAATAAGCCTTCACTGCCAATGAGAGTACATTTATACTGATCCTGGGGAGAAAGGTCCATGTGACAGTATCCACTGGCAAAGTCCATGGTAGAAAAGAATTTTGAGCCAGAGAGTTGTGCAAGAGCGACATCAATGCATGGTATATGGTAGCTGTCTTTCTTAGTGAGTTTGTTAAACTTTTTGGTAGTTTATATCTACCTGTTAACCTCTGTTTTTCTTTTTGATGAGCAAGAGAGGGGACTCCCAAGGGCTTTGGGATGATACGAGTAACCCGACGTCTAAAAGCTGTTTGAGTTTTACCCTTATTTGGTGCTCTTTGACTTTTGACAAACATTAGGTTTAAATCAGGTAGTATTGACATCACCGGCATCAATTATGTGGCTCCACTCCTTCATTTGGCCGTAATCAGTGTCAGATTGAAAGAAAATATTACTATAGGTATTCAGTAGGTAATGAACTTTTTCAAGCTCATCTGAGGTATATTCATCTTTGATATAGACAATAGTCAAGGTATACAATAATTGGTCAGTGGGTAATCCCATATCTAACATAGACCTGATAAAGTGAGCCCTGTTGATCTCCTCAAGGTGAAATAGCAAGCATTTCCCTATCTCCTTATGTTTTCTTAAATTTAAGTCTTTATTGGTAAGATTTTCTAATGGATATTGATGGGTCGTTGGTAGGCGGAGTCTAGTATACAGGTATACCTAAGGCAGAAAATTTTAATCCATCAATGCTAGTCATGTGCATCAAGCAGGTTCTGGGGATTTGCAGAAAAATGTTGGTGCAATAATCCATTTTTCACCAGCCTTTATCGCTTTCTCCTCTTAAGCATGAAC